>PVIH01004320.1:26845-50316 GCA_004025045.1 Sigmodon hispidus
TGGACTGACCCTTTGGATCCCACTCCACCTAGAGGAACACCTGACTCACTCTTGAGGGAGGAGGGAAAGAACTGGATTTGGCCAGAAGTGGAGACTGATCTAAGCATTATTGGGTCAGGGGGACCATAGGACTGTCTGCTCCCTGCCCAGGGAGGGGATGGGGAGTTGCAGAGGAAAAAATGACCAGATGTGTTGGGAGTGGGAAAAGACCTTGAATAAGGATATACAGGGATGGAAAAAAAAATTCAGAGGGAAAGATGAACACAAAGAAAATATAGGTGTAGCAATCTTATTTGTATTTCCACCCTTGATAAGCCATGCTTATGATTCTTATCCTATGTATAGTTATTGTTAACCCTTCCACATTTTAAATTCTTTTTTTTACTGTGTTTTTTTGATAAATACAAAATAAAAAAGGGAAAAAAAAGAAAATTAAACAAAGGGAAAAGAACTTCAAGGAAAAAAATTAAAATACATCAGAAATGCAATCAAAAAAAAAAAAGAAAAAAGAAAACTTGTGAATGCCAATAGATGTCTTTGTAGCTATTATTAGTTATGTGTTAAATTCAATTTATTACTGACTATTAACCACTCTGAGAATCCTGCCCAGTAAGGTTGCTATCTGGTTTACGTGTGTGTGTGTGTGTGTGTGTGTGTGTGTGTGTGTGTGTGTGTGTAATACAAGCACAATGAGAAATGAAAATATTATAACAGAAGAAATATTACTTACTGAATAATTATTGTATTCATTGGAGCCATAAAGAGATGTCAGTAATAATCAGAATTAAATAGTGAACAATATAGTTCAAAATTCTGCAAGCCATTTGCCAAACATACTGGATTTTATCCCTTATTATTTTCTACATGCATGGAGTTTGGCTATTTCAAAACTAAAGCCCCATGAATAAAGAGCAAATATATTTACAAAATTTACTATTGTCATTGTGCCTTATCATTGTATTAGGTAACAAGTATATTGCACTGTGGGAAAATAAAATAAGAGAAAAAAGCTGGAGTTGTTGAAAATAATCAATGGTAGTTATACCCAGCATCAATTTGATTTAAGATAATTTACGATTTAAATATGGTAAACCATTACTTAAATATGCATGTGATAGAAATTGGGAATACATTCGACATAATATGAACATAAATAATTTTTTTTCTGGTTCTAGAAGAAATTTTCTGGTCTCAATTATGTCTCTTGTTTGAGAAATTAAATCTGTAGATTAACGTTGAATCAGTTTGCGAGAAGTTCTCATACATTCTAACTCCTGTAAGTTTGATGATATCAGGTATTTGAGGCTTAAATCATAAAGAAAAAATACATAAAATAATTATTATGAAGATATGATATGCATATTGAAAAGCATATTGGTTTTGCCCCAGGGGAAGTTCTGAACTACATCACCCACCCTTTAGCCCCCCACCCTGAAGAATACATTATTTTATAGTTGGTGAATGGAAAAGCATGCATTTTTTTTTAGCATTTCTATAAGTGTGTAGCAATCCTCAAGGGATCCTCCTGAATTCAGCAAGTCTGTGTCTCCTGTGAGTATTCCATTCTCTTACTCTTCTGGGTAAATACAGGACAAGAATATAAATTCATGACATTCCACCAACCCAATCAACAGGAAATAGAAAAAGAACATGAAATGAATTGGTAGGTATTCATTTGGAGACTTCTGTAGCAATTGTTTTTAATTTGAGAGACCAGAGATTTTCAAGTGACCTTGGTAGGTTATTTGTTTGTTATACCCAGTGAATCATAAAATGTTTTCAAATATTTAGGACTATGAACTTGACCAGGATCCATTAACTGAATGACTTCAGTTCTTAAAGTTTTCTCACATATTTAAAAACAGTATTCCGTAAGCAATTTACAGATGCTGTAAAACTGTGAACAAGCTTGTTTCAAGTGACTGAAACTTTAAAATTATAAGATAAAAGGAAAAAAAGAAAATGATAACATAGTAATGGAGCAGTTCAGAGAAACTTCATACACTCTTTTCTGAAAACACTGGCTGAAAGAATACTTAATAAACAGTTTATTATTTGGATATTTTATGATGGAGAAAAAAGTTATTTTCTTTCAGAGATTCAGCAATCTCACTTAATAATATACATTCCAAGTCTACCTATTTTTTTATTCTTGAAATTTTAGATTTTTTTAGAGTTGAATAATGTTTCACTTCATGTTTGTTTCATATTTTAATTATAGAATCCCATGTTATGAACAGCTAAATATTAAATATTGCCTTCATGAGATTATACAAATGCGTTGTTGCCTTTCTGGGAAATCAGAATTTTAAATTCTGTTTTTAAATGTTTGAATATTCCTGTAGGCTATATGTAGTTATCTGCAGAACTGCTAAAGTAGTACATTTTGGTTTTTATAAATAAGTTGTAGTTACTCAAACAATAAAAAGTAAAGAGTGTTAGAAATGTATTTAAAACATCCATAATTTTGGAACTTCTAAAAATTACTGACAATGCTGATTTATTTTTGCTGAATTTTAAAAATAACATGCCAGGATTTTGAAAATATAGATATACTTTATCCAATCTGCAAATTCTATGTTACAATTCTAAAACGTGCAATCATTGTTAATTCAACACACTTCAAATAAAACTATAGTTTAGACTAAAATAATCTTGTGATTTGTGAAAGAAGCTTACCGTGTATGTGTTCATTCAAAAGAACACCAGCACTTTGGTCTCTACTCCTGTCTACTTATCTGTACATAAGACCTTTCCTACATAAACAATATGGGATGCTTACTAAAAGATTTCTGACTATTCTTTCATTCAATCCTGAAGTTCATCAAATTTCCTCAATTAATTTATTTATACCATTTAGAGTACTTTTAAAAATGAGCCAGATTATGGGAAATAAATGTTGATAAGGTTGTCCCTAAGAAAAGTACCAATGTCTTGTACTTTTTTCTGATTTCACTTTCATCTATTTTTTCTTCTCAATCTCTGCTTTCCAGGACTTTCCTCCCCTAGACAGTGTTAATTTCTCTCTTGCCTTGTTAATGTTTGTGTATCTTCTTGTTATTTCTATATCTCTCTCATTTTATATTCTTTTATTTTTATTTAATGTTTACATTTTTCTTAATCAAAGTTATTATGTAGCCCAAGTTAGCAATAGGAGAATATGCCGCATTCACCACATGATAGTATTAGAGATGTGTGCCAGTTTTCTCGTAATTTTAGGCCTCCTGAATCGCTTTTTCTTTTCTCAATGTCTTTTAATATTAGAAAAAAAATAAGTTGTTTTATTATCTTTGACATTTATATTACTTGCTCAAAGCTATGGAAGATTGGATTGTTTTCCATTCAAGGATTATTTCTTTTGTGAAAGTTGTATGCTGTATAAAACCACAGCTACTAAATATAATTGCTTCTGTTTACCAAGATGATTACAGTTCCTGTGATAGGGAAGGAATGGATAATGCTGAGCTTCAGTCATTTGATGATTCCAATGATGTAGCAGCTCCTTTGGATGGCAAAGTTTATTTTCTTTTATGTTGGCTTTATACATTATAATTTTGTAGCCCCTTTAATACTAATAAAGCTGCTTGTGTTTTTAGTAAAAATGATATAGATTCAGGAGAAAAAAGGTGAATTGATGGAATATCTATTATATAATAACTATATATATTATTTATAAAGATATAAATTTACTGGTGCTTCTAAATGATCACAGTGTTTCATAAAATGTGTAGGGTCTAAAATTTTATCTGGAAAAATAATTTTGCATGCACACTCACATGCCCAAACTGTTAGAACAGAGAAAAAAAAGCATCCAACAGATATATTTCCTATAATTTGAAAGGCTAGGCATCACATTACTGACTCTGTTGCCCTGAAAATGGTATAATCAACACACAGTTAGAAATGAGTGATCAATAAGTGGTGGTTTCTAAGTCTGTTAATGGATTCAATTTACAGAAAACAAAATACATTCAGCTACTTTCTATTATGTCAAATTTGTTCTTAAAAAATTGTTTGACATGTTTCAACATATAGGAATAATGAAGATTATAATGGTATAATTTATATACTAAATGGATATAAAGAACAAAATGAAATGCATAAAGAGAGCAGCTCTTTCCTATGTGAGTAATAACAATGCTGTTTTAGAAGTAGACTTGATTAAAATTTACTCATAGGCAAATATTCATAGAATTGATTCTAAAATTCCATTTTAAAATTTTCTTTCAGTAATACTGAAGTCACATCTTAATCTCTGTGTTTATATATCTACACAAATGTAAATTAACTAGTAAAGACATCACAAATTTATTGAAATAACAAAATTAAAATTATAAATTCTCATATAATCATAATAAAAGCTATTTGAATAATTAAGATATATTGAATTCATATAATTTAGCAATTCAGTATTTCTAGATAAATTCACAGTTATAATAATAAAACAGTGCTAATAAATTATGTATCTGTGAGCTACTGAAGAAATCAACATTATGTCATGTTGTTACTAACTCAAAATCATTGTTTTTTTATCTATACTCCACACTGTCCCTTTGTCCCATCTGGGGGCCTTTGCTGATGTTGCTCTCCCTCATGGGAATATTTCTTCATTTTTCTTCACCACAATATTGCACAATCTCACATGGAGGCTAAATCATTTTTTCTTTACATTTCTTTAATTCAGTTACTAAATTTGACCTTAAACTCATTAGTTCTCTCTCTTCTGAAAAAACAGGTCATAGCTAAAAAGTTTATGAAACACCGATAAGTACATAAATACTCACTGAAAGTGAGGACAGAAATAGGTGGCAAAGAAAACACTTAAAACATGAATTGAAATTATTCTCAACTTGATTAAAACAGTCATTTAAAGTGTCACATTGGTACTGGAGAGATTTCCTTTTTTTAAAGATTTATTTATTTACTATGTATACAGTATATAGAAGAAGGTCATCATAAATGGTTGTGAGCCACCATATAGTTGCTGTAAATTGAACTTAGGACCTTTGGAAGAACAGTCAGTGCTCTTAACCTCTGAGCCATCTCTCCAGCTCCCTGAAGTGATTTCTTATTAGTTAAGAACATTGAATGAACGTGCAGAAGACCCAGGTTCAGTTTTAGTACTCAGATGGTAACTCCCAATCTTCTGTGACTCCAGTTCTCACTTTCTCTTTTGGCTTCTGAATTCAATGCACACATAAGAGATGACATATAGACACAGGCCAAATACTCATACAATAACAATAAATTGAAATTGTATTACTTTAGTGACACAAACCAAAGGGAAATAGGATGAAGTATTGCTATATGTGTCATTTAGAACTAAACTGGATATCATAGTATTGTTCATTTCTAACTTTTTCTAAAATTTCTAGATTTCTAAGTAATCACTTTCTAAATATGTCAAAAATTATTTTTAAACATGCCTACTTGTCTAAAAAGGAGTTTAGACAAATGATGATGAACACTTGAAGATGGGCCAGTACAAGCAGTACACAGGCCTCACAATTCATTGTAATTTTGTTTAAATGTATAAAATGTATTGAAGTACATTGCAAAGCTACTCTTTTATACTACTTTATTAGAAAGTAGGGGAAAAGTGAAAAAGTAGCAATCTTTAAGAATTTCTCATTGAAGGCCATGTGGTGGTACATGTCCTTTAATCTGTGTGCTCAGGAGGCAAAGGAAGGATTTTGAAGCCAATCAGGCTGATATAGTGATTCCAGGGCATGAATAACTGCCTAGTGAAACATTGTCTCAAATATAAAACAATTTTCAGGAATATGAAAGATAAGTGTAATACACATCAGTAAAACTACAAACATGTATAGCAATTCAGTGAAGTAAGTATTTAAGCTGCTGAAGATGGTGACAATCTCTAACACAGTCAATATCTAATCCTTAACACTGTGAGTGCTGAATGATGAGCTATCAAAAACTACCCAGGGAAGCATCATTAACAGAAGACATTAAATCTCTAGTTATAAAACATTGCTCTCATTCTGGTCTTACATTAGATTTTCTATGATGACCAAGTGTCCTATTTGTGGGTTCTCCAAGCCTCTTTCTGTTTACCAAAGTCCAGTAATTTCACTGGAAAATAAATAGGTATCACAGAATGTTGCATCCTAATAATGTCCAAACTGGTAAGAGATGGAGAAATGGATGGAGAGTTTTTGAAAACTGGTCAAAAGTCACTGTGAAAACATGAACTAAATACACTTTAAATGATAATTTATGTTGTATAATTTTTAGCACCTAAATCATTGAGAAAGAATAAATGAATAAAAACAAGCATGTACCCTTGGTGTCTAGCAACAAAAATTACAAACAACTACTAATTACAAACCACATGAATTTTTTTCTTTTTTTTTTTTTAGGATTTACAAGTTTTAGTTGCAACTCACTTGCAAGAAGATAAATGGCAAACCACAATGTGACAGAGTTTATTCTTTTGGGTCTTACAAAGAACTCAGAACTGAGGAAACTGCTTTCTGCTGTGTTTCTCATCATGTACGTGGTCATGGTTTTGGGAAATGTGCTCATCATTGTAACCATGATAACAAGTCAGAGTTTGAGATCACCTATGTACTTTTTTCTCACAGTTTTGTCCCTAGTAGATGTGACCTTTTCTTCTGTCATTGCTCCAAAGCTGATTGTGGATTCTTTTTTTGAGAAGACTATCATTTCATTCAAAGCATGCATGACCCAGCTTTTTGCAGCACATTTTTTGGGGGGTGTAGGGATTATCATCCTCATTGTGATGGCCTATGATCGCTATATAGCTATCTGTAAACCACTGCACTATGTGAACATCATGAATTCTCAAATGTGCTACATGCTGTTGGGGGGAGCTTGGGTAGGAGGATTTGCACATGCAACCATTCAGCTTCTTTTCATGTATCAAATACCTTTCTGTGGTCCCAATATCATAGATCACTTTTTATGTGATTTGTTTCAGTTATTGATGCTAGCCTGCATGGACACTCATACCCTGGGTCTCATTGTCATTTTCAACAGTGGGGTGATGTGTGTAGCCATCTTCCTCATTTTAATTGCCTCTTACATAATTATCTTGTGTTCCCTGAAAACGCATACCACTGAAGGAAGAAAGAAAGCCCTATCTACCTGTGGCTCTCACTTCACAGTGGTGTTGTTGTTCTTTGTGCCATGTATTTTTTTGTATGTAAGGCCTGTGTCAATCTACTCCATAGACAAGGCAATGATTGTGTCTGAGGCAATTGTCACACCCATGTTGAACCCCTTAATTTACACACTGAGAAATTCAGAGGTAAAAAATGCCATGAAGAAACTTTGGATGAGAGAGTAATATCTGTTGGTGATCATGTAACAATCAAATCATAACTACACGTGCTTCCCATAGCATTCTTCCTATCAAGACCTTATGAAAATGTCACCATCCATCCTCTACTATCAACCACAGGACTCTCTTATTTAGAAAAATGTTTTGGGTGATTTAAGAATATATATAATTGATTTATATTCTTGCTTGGCACCAGATTATGTTAAAGTCATCTTGCTTTTTTCTATGTTTTTTCTGGTTAATCTTGCTATTAGAATTCATGTTAAAGCATCTTTAGTCCACCTCTTTCATTCCTTATATACCAGACAATTCAGGGTTTTTTAGTTGCCCTACAGATATGTAAGCTCTTTCTCTCCTCAATATCTTGTCTTTTCTCTCCCTTAAAATCATCATCTTACATAAATCTCTGGTCATCTTAGATAAAACTATATATTATTCCCCTAGTGGAGCTTTGCCCCAAGGCTCTATACAAAGCATCTTCCATTCCTTCCATCATTTACTCAATCTCTTATTGTCTTCACATTAATATTTCTAAAGTGAATTTATCTTTTTGTAAGTTCTATCTAATGTTTATTACTTTACATGTCCCTTTGTAGACTTAACATCTGTGCAAGAAATCCATTCTTTTTGTTTTTTATCCTCAGCATATACTAAGCTTTAACTGATACACTAGCTTCAAAGTTAAGGAACTTAAAATATTTTCTTCACTAATGTAATTAGTAGTTTTTAAAAAAAGATTATTGAGTTAAGTTGTAAGAGCTAGCCGGTAATAAGCCTGAACCATAGCCCAAACGATTTATAATTAATATAAGAGTTGGCGTGATTATTTGGAACTAAGGATCAGGACTGCGGGTCTGGACCTCAGAGCTAAGCTGGGCCAAAAATTTCTGGCTACAATGCACCTTTCCCCCTACAGGTCCTTTGTACATACATTATGGCTTAATGTATAAAACATAATTGTTTTTTATGAAATTCCTGAGTATAAGAACTAAAAAAACCAAAAGATTATTAACAATTCATTAGAAAACACATAATCACCAAGACTATTAGAAAAGTTTCTTAAATATGGAAATCTATGTTTTTTATTTTCTCATTTTTAATTTATTTTTTTAAAATAATAAACAACACTGTTTCCTCCCCTTCCCTCCTTTACAGTCATCCCCAGCTTCCACCACTCACCCTCATCCATTCTTCAGAGAGAGTAAGGACTGCTAGGGTGAGTCAATGCTACCTCTGAGCCAAGGAAGAAGTAAAGAAAGAAATTAAAGACCTCCTAGAACTAAATGAAAATGAATCCACAACATACCCAAATGTATGAGAAACAAAGAAATTAGTGGTTTCTAATTGAAATGAAATGTTCTAAAATGAAAGTTCATAACACTAGGGCTATATGTTAGAAAATTCATCATATTTGAACTGTTTGGAAAATAAATTTAGTGTCAGGTGTTTCTGATAATATTTTTTGTTTTGCAATGTCTTTAGAGTAAGTGATTATTACATTAAGATATATCAAGACTGCATCTGATTTTTGCTGTGAGAAATCTATTGTTGGATACTTTTTACCAATTTATTGTAGCAATAAAGATAGAAAAATCAGAAAAAAATAATTTGAAAAAAAGGCTTGCTACAAATATAATGAGTTAAAATTTGTAAAACAGAATATGTGGTCATCAAAAATAAATTACATGCTATTAATTGGGATAATAAAAGTTACCTTGAAGGAATTTAGCATTTTGTTTGAGTGCACCTATTATATACAGAAGTTTTCTGATCCAACCTGGCCTGTGGTTGAAACAAAATACTACCACCTGTGGTCCTGCATCAGCTTATAAAATAATTACTCAGGGGCTTTTATTAATTACAAACTGCTTGGCTCAATGATCTGGCTCATTACAACTAGCTCTTATAACTTAATTCAACCTGTTTTCATTAATCTATGTCTTGCCATATGACTTGTAGCTTACCAATACTTGCACATCTTGCTTCCTTGGGCAGCAGCTTGTGCTGTCTCCTTGACTTCACCATTCTTAATCTTCTATCTATGCTTGGATTTTGTACATTCCTCTAAGCTGACTTGCTATAGGCCCAAACAGTCCTTTTATTAACCAATGGTAGTAAAACTTACACACAGCATACAAAAAGGCATCCCACATCAACCTCACTTTCTTGAAGATATAAAATTGTAAACTTATTTGATAGATCCAAAGGTAAGAAGAGAGATACTCAGGAGGATCCTGCCTATAGAGATGTACATAAAGCATGGGGTTCAGTCATCCAAGCTGGCAGTCAGAAAGTGTGGGTCTACAAAAGTAAAAGATACGTTTTCTAGGTTTTCTTTTCTTTTTTCATTGTGAATTAAGTCCCATGTTTGATCCATGTATCATGTTAATCAAACTCCCTTTGCCCTCCTGCCCCTCCCAGGCACTCTCTCTTCTGCCCATCTCCTTATCTTCTCCCCAACAAGGTCAGGATGTCCCAAGGTCCCAAGGTGGCTTAGTTCAGCATCCATTCCAGACAGATCTGCTTTCCTCATTCCAACATCAAGAATGGGTCAGGTGTTCCTCTGGAGGAAATAGGCCCCAAGGTGCTGGTCCAAGGTGCTTCAGAGAGAAACCTCAGCATTTTCCCAATGAGAAATGCTTTTATTTTCTGGCATGCAGAATACAAAGATTAAGATGGTAAGGGAAAATGTACCTTTATTTTAAAGAAAATGGGAGATTTTATTAAAGAGAATCAGTTTCTCTAGCAGTTAACTAGTAGTTGTAAATGTGAAGCGTAAGTTGTAATACATTTCAATATACTGGATTTACAAGAAATATATGGCATCTGGCAAGAAAAGTTTCACATCAGGAGTGGAATCAGTCAAGGAGAAGCATCATGTGATCTGTAAATAGCCTCCCCCAAAAAAGAAAAGCATGGCCACTTAAGTCTGTTGGTAATGTATTTTATGTTATATCATGCCCTGACACTTAATACAGAACTGCAACATTTAATATTTGCCATTCTAGGTTTCCTATTGAAATGACTATATTTTTAGTTCCCTAATCCTTGCTTTGGAAAAAGCAATGTTTATTGATATTATTATACATTGAAAGTATATAATTTCTTTAGAATTTCATCAAAGATCACAGCTAAGAGTTTAGCTTAAGTGTTAAAATAGACTTTATTCTTGGAATTTTAAATAGTTGTATAACTGTAAAGACTCTAGAAGCTCATGTAAATAAATCTAAGGCATAAGAGATAAATATAATTAGAGATAGTACAGATAGTGAAATGTTATATTTTAAAAGACTTTAATTGAATGTGTAGTTGATGATTTTGTAGTCATGGAGGCAACAGTTTTGTATTGGAAAGGACACACTGAAACTTGGGCCCTGGTCTAAGAAAACTTAAATTAAAAAATATTTTGCCTATGTATATTTTAAAGATAACCTCATTTATTTTCAGAAGTAGAAATTGATCCAATGCTACCAAAAAGCTAGGCAACTTTATACTCAAGCTATATCACAAGTCAAGAAGGCATCTTCTATGCTGGTCAATTTTTCTGGGCACTAATTCTGTTGATGCTATAATGTTGTACTTTCTCACTAAAGCAACTGTGAGAAATTAAGTTATTTTTTTTAAAAAAAAATTGCCCAACATAATTTAGTAGCAAGAATAAAATGCCAAATCACAATCCTGCTTATTATATCTCATACTTTATATTAAATTTGACATAAATTTCTCTTTGTTTGAACATCATATATATACCCTGAGCATCAGTCTAAATTTCAGACTACTCTTTAACCCAAGTGATCTTGAACACCACTCTCTCAATTGTCATTTGTATGTAGCACATTTTTCACTTGTATGCAGTTCTAAGAAAACATATACAAACTAATTTGTAGATATATTATTTATTTCCAATATTTCTTACAAGAACTTCAAATCACCAGGCAAGAAGAGTTATACTTTGCACACTGTGTTATCTCAAGTGCTGTGATTGGCACAAAATAGTTGTTTAAGTCTTGTCATTGGAACAATGTATGAATGTATAGAACATTTATAGAAATAAATAATAAAAAACTTAATATAGTCATATCTAGATTATGAAGCATAAAAATAAAGCAAAGAAAAGTGAATCTGTAGTAGACTTTGGGACACTCAATTATTTGAAGAACTTTCAAAATAATTATACACCATCTTGTTGTGTTGATTTTTTGCACACTATAAAAGTATTTCAAAATTTTAAAATATTGATTCCACAAGGAACTTGGAAAATTTTAGGATAGGTAAAATGATCATATTTTTACTAGAGTCTAATAAAATGAGTTATGAAATACTATTAATCCATGAGTGTAGGCACTAGTCTATAATTCAAGAGAGTTCTTTTCTTTTCTGTTTGTTTTTTGCTTTGTAATTTTTTATAAAGTGTTTTGTGGCAGCAATACATGTATTGTTTATTCATTGTAAATAATTTAGTAAGTACTTTATTCTTTTATCAATATTTTATATCCAGTTCTTTGAAATCATGCTTTTCTGGGTGAATAAAAGACACTATATTACCTGCATTCAGTCTTATTATCTGTTGTAACATAGACTGATTTTTATCATGTAAATACTGGCTCTTCCACCGAAGCCACCACCATCATCCACACACCTCGAATTTCTCGTCTGCCCGTGAGAATCCATCGCCATCCACCACCATGGTGAACTTTATGGTAGACCAGATCAGTGCCATCATGGACAAGAAATCCAACATCTGCAACATGTCTGTCATTGCTCACGTGGACCACGGCAAGTCCACGCTGATGGACTCAGTGGTATGCAAGGCGGGCATCATCGCCTCCTCGGGAGCCGGGGAGACCTGATTCACCAACATTCGCAAGGATGAGCAAGAGCGCTGCATTACCATCAAGTCCACCGCCATCTCCCTCTTCTATGAGCTCTCGGAGAAAGATCTGAACTTCATCAAGTAGAGCAAGGATGGCTCTGGATTCCTCATCAACCTCATCGACTCTCCAAGCCACTTTGAGTTCTCCTCAGAGGTGACAGCTGCCCTGCTTGTCACCGACGGGGCTCTGGTGGTGGTGGACTGCATGTCTTGTGTTTGCATGCAGACTGAGACAGTGCTGCAGCAGGCCATTGAGGAGCGGATCAAGCCTGTGGTGATGATGAACAAGATGGATCAGGCCCTGCTGGAGCTGCAGCTGGAGCCTGAGGAGCTATACCAGACCTTCCAGGGCATTGTGGAGAACGTCAACATTATCGTCTCCACCTATGGCAAGGGCGAGAGCAGGCCCATGGGTAATATTATCACTAAGACCAACACTCAATAAGTGGGATCTCCTGAAGCTAAGAAACTTCTGTAAAACCAAGGACACTGTCAATAGGACAAAAAGACAGCCTACAAAATGGGAAAAGATTTTCACCAACCTTACAAGTGATAGAGGACTGACCTCTAAGATACATAAAGAACTCAAGAATGGACAATATGTCACCACATATCCCTTTTGTGTCAAAATAAAAAAAGATTATAACTAATATAAGAAAAATATATACAATGAGTACAATAACTCTATACAGTATATGTAGGCAATGATTGCATCAATAATGTCTAGTCCATTAACAACTGAGAATTTAGAGAAAATAATTAATTGTTCATCCTGCTTTTTCAGTTCATAGGGTTGTATCTAATTTATTTTTATCTAACTTGTATTACAAACTGAAAACTATATTCTGATGTCTCTCGAATTTGTATACTTTATACCTCTTGGTGAGTTTCTCTTCTAAATCTGTAACTGGGAAATCTATAACTATTTAGTCTTCACCTCCCTCAGAGACTTAAACAGAAAATAATATTAACTAGTAAGCAGAAAGTGTCAGCAAGCAACTTCCAAAACATGTGAAAAATGACAGAGTCAGCTAGCTGCCTGGAAAATTACTTAAGGTTTCTCTGCAATGTTGGAGCATACATCTCAGCTTACAAGCCTAGCATATCAGATGAATTATCTGTGAAGTAGAATATTCTTAAATACCTCTTGTCAAGGTTGGGCAAGCATTTCTTTTATTGTCCTATTTGTCCATTTTGGATATCATACTGTCAACAGTTCAGGCAAGTATACTTTCTTGCCCAATGTCTAATTTATACCACAAAGAAAGTCAACTCCATATGGTGTTATTTAATCCCCATCATTTTCTCTGAAGTAGATGAGTGCTACTAGGAGCAGATATATTTTATGAGACATGTCTGCTCCTGACCACACCATTACTTCACAGAGTATGAAGGACATCAAAAAAACTCATTATGAAGTTTACTCTCAATGTGGCAAAGGCTAGCTATTTAAGCTAGCAATTGCCTTTGCCTGAACTATTTAACAATATGTAATATAAAGTGGACATGCAGGACCCATAGGTAGGTGAACACTGAAATTTCTCAAAACAAGCATGATGCACTTTCAGGTTCCTGCTTTACAAAAGAAATGCCAGAAATTCTGCAGAACACAGAGAAAACACCTAATAAAGTTAGCCAATAGGAGACACACTCCTTCAAATTTCTGGCATCACTAAAATGTCTACCAGAGACTCTAGACCTATAGAGTAAAGATGGATGCCCCAATGTTGCAAATGAACTTGGGTGACATCAAGACAGCCAGATGTCTCTGTCATTTCTAGAATTTTGTAAGTTGCTTGCAATGCACTTCCTATTTACTCAGGCAATATATTCTCCAGGGATTTTGATGTGGTTGAAGACTAGATAGCTGTAATCATAGTTTCAATTAGTTATGATGAGAAGGTAAATTAGGTATGAAGCTTTAGAGTCACATAAAAGATACATTCGGAGTATTTTCTTTAATGTTGCCAAATACAAATAGACTAAATATTGTAAATGTAATTCTTGTGTGTTATCTGTTTTTTATATGTTATTTTACTATGTTAAAGTCAAAACATTCCTATAATTAGACAAAAAAGGGAAGTACTGTAGAATGGTCTTTCTGTACACTATGAGTATGTGTGGCTACCATTGGTTAAAAAAGCAATTGTTTTGGCCTATGGTATGGCAGGATAGAGCTAGATGGGAAATCTAAGGAGAGAAAGAAGAAGATAAAAGGCAGGGTCAGAGCAAACTCTGCAAACTGGGAGAGTAAAATGTAATAGAACACAGGTAAAGCTATGGGTCATGGTCTGAACCACAGACTAAAAGAATTGGGTTTTTAAACTTTTTTAAAATTTATTTATTTAAACAGTATTTTTTTAAATTTTACATATCAACCACAGTTCCCCTTCCCTCTCTCCCTCTTACTCACCCCCAGCCCATCCTAATCTTCATCTACTTCTCTGAGATAGTAAAGACTCCCACAGGGAGTCTATATAATATGCATATCAACTTGAGGCAGGACTAAACCCATCCATCATATGAAGGCTGAGCAAGGTATCCCTCTATAGGGAATGGGTGCCAAAAAAAACAGTTCATACACTTGAGATAAACCCTGGCCCACAGATAGAGGCCCCACAATCTGCCCAAGCCACATTGTGTCTTCCACAACCAGAGTGCTTAGATAAGTCCCATGCAGGTCTCCAAATATCCAGAGCCCATGAGCTCCCAGTTGCTCAACTATCTCTGTGGGGTGCCCCTTCATGATCTTGACCTCTTTGTTTGGGTTGTTTAAGATCAATGAGCAAGTTAATATTAAGCCTGGGTCATAGACCAAACAGTATGTCCTAAATTTAAGCCTCTGTGTGATTATTTTGTAAGTGGCTGTGGTGCTTTAGAGTCATATGGAACAGTAAAAAGCTTCTGTCCACATACATAAATGAGGAAACTCATTTCATTCAATAATTATGAGTGAAGTATACTCATTCATGACAAGAGTATATCTTTATACTTTATACTTTTTATACCATGGAAATAAAATTATTCATGGAGGTAATATATTACTTGAGGATTCTAGTTTCCATTAATAACTGCTGGAACCTAATCAAATACAAATATAATTTAAAATTCTTTAGACTTAAGTGTACCTACATGTTCAATTTGCAATATAATATCATGATTTTTTTTAAAGTAGAGGTGAGCAAAGTTATATTGAATGATGATCATGAACTAAGCAATTTCATGAGATATGTTAACAAAGACACCTTTCTTCTTTCTGTCTCAAGCCTGTCTATTCTTCTGTCTCACTCTCTATTATTCTATGTGTATGTAGATAAATCCATGGAATTAAACCTACTTTCTCACTAAGTAGTTAGCACTGACTTAGAACAGAGAAAAAATGGTAGAAGCTATAATGATGGGCCATATGCATACATAGACATCTGATACTGTGTACAGCACAGAAAACAGAAGTGAGTTTAAATTGTAATGTGCTGTATTGTTGTGGTATGAGAATGAATTCAATAAACTGATATATTTATTTATTTGGTTGACAGCTAGACTTTTTTGAAAAGGTAAGAAAGTGTGAAGGAGATGTGTGACTGTAGATGGTTTTTGAGTTTTTAAATGCCCATGCCAGGCTCAGCATTCCCTTCTGCATCCAATTTTCAGATCAAATGTAATATTTTACCTGCTGATCTAGTGTTACACCTTCCATCCAGATGCCATGGTCCCCACCACCATGGGCAGAGACTGACTTTCTCATCTGAAAGAATGACTCTAAGTAAATGTTTTCATTTAAGTTCCCTTGGTCAAAGTTTCTTTCACAGAAATAGAAGAGTATCTAAAACAAATAGGTAATCATTAACTGTGATCATATTATTGTAATATCAGACATGAAAGTTTTTATGGAAAAACAATAAAAAAAAAGTTGCTTATGCTACCATGAGGAACCTCATATATTAGACAACAATTTTCTGCAAAGGACTCCAGTCACCGATTAAACAATGACAAGAATTGTTAAATGGGATTGTGTGAACTTTATTTTTTTCTGATAAACAGTAAAGATAATGAGAAAAAGCTTTGCAAGATACATTTTAGATACTATATTGATATATATAGAATGCACAGAGAATTAAAACTAAATAAGCTAATAATAAACTAATGAATAAATTAATGCCAAGTAATCAAATATGGTAACCATAAGAGAAAATGAATAAACAAGCAGTTCTCAAAATATGAAGCACAAATTACAGATATTCTATGAAATCATTTAATATCACTAGCTTTATTACATAATTTTTCTCATTGTGGAACAAAATAGGAGATACAATAAAAAGTAAGAAGTAGTAATTCTGACCAACTATTTGAGAGGACTATTTCTTAATGACTAGAAAAATGGGCAGTTTGTGGGATAAGCGTCAATGGCAGGAAACTTGCTGGTCACTAACATTCTTAGTTGGTAGACAGTAAACAAGAAACTTTGCTGGGTTTTATATCCTCAAATAAGATTCTCCTCTACTCTTCTACTTGACCCATAAGCCTCCAACACTTATAGTATCACTACCTCTTCAAGAGTGTCACCTAAAGAAAATATTTAATGTTCAAATCACAATAGCCAATAGAAAAATGGACATTTAAGATGGATAAAATTCCTTCTTACCCCAATGATAGTCATTAAGAAAACAAATAGCAAATGCTCCTGAGGATGAAGAAAAAAAAGGCAAGGAAGGATAAAGTAAAGTGAAAAGAACTCATCTAGTATATAAATTATCATAGATATTCTTCAAAAACTAAAGATATGCTATTTCTGTCCTGAATGTTAGTCTGAAAAACTCTAAGTCTATAAGGATACTTCTGCAAAGTCAATGTTTTATGCAACACTCCTCACAATACGAAGATATTGAATTAAACCAGATGTTGATAAAGAGAATGTGATAGATACATACTCTGGAATTACATTCCATCGCAAAGCTATGTCATCTACTAGAAATAAATAAAACTAGAAGTTACTGTTTTAAAACAAATTAATTAATACATAGAAAGACAAATTTTATTTATTTTCTCTCATTTATAGGTTTTTATATAGATATATAAGTCATGAATACATATATATCAGGAAGGAGGAAGTAAAAGATTCTAGATGTATGAAGACATAAAAGGAGGAGACAGTAGAAGAAGTAGAGAAAAAGGGAGATAATAAAAGAAAGTAGGCTAAAGTTCATGTACTTACATTAAAATGTTCTTATACAACAGAGTAATTGTACATATACCAATTAAATTGTAGAATCAATGCAAATAAAATAACTTCAAAGAATATAGAACTATCATTTATATTGTTTTTTATTATTAATTTATGTTTTGTATATGAAAATGGTCACATCTATATTTATTCCATACTCAGAAAGCCAATATGTTACCTGGTGAGGCATTGTCTTAATCTGGCCCCAGGGAAGTTCTCACCCTTGAGAACACTCTGTTAATACTGTTGGTGAATGGAATCCATTAAATTTGAATTAATATCTTCACCAATGTAGAACCTGTCTCAGAGGATTAATCTGGCATGAGGTAAAGCTACCACAAGCTAGTACCCTGTGTTCTTATAGCGCTAGATGATACTCATAGAAGATATTTATCATATTATTAGGTATAATCTGAATAAAACATTCTACTTCAATTCATAAACCCAATCATCAGAAAATAGAATGGGAACATGAAAATAATTGGTAAGTCTCCCATTTGCTCTCTCTTTAGCAATTGTCCTTTACTTAAAAGACAATATATCACTTAGTGACCTACAAAGGATAACTCCCTAGTAGGCTCAGAGAGTCTTTAATTTCCTTCTTTAATTATTTCTATGGATACAACCAAGAGGTCTAGGTCAATACATTTGATGAAATGTGAATAACTGGGTGAACTCCCTCTTTAATATTCCTAGAAGCTACTCACATGGCTAGAAAACTTGAATAATTCACTAGTTCTTAGCTTTCTTGAAGAAGTTTTTTTCATGTGAATGAAATGTGGATGAATTCTAGATCATAGGTTGCCCTATAACATATCTTAGAATATTGACTTATTCCCTATTTCTAAATAGCTCTCAAAACAATAATTTAATTTCATAATTAGATTATATACATATCTCATCACTTTATGGAACTAGGGCATATAAACTACTTTATAAAATATGGTGAGTGCCCTCCAATTGAGTTTTTGCACTGGAGTATTTCAGAGGTTTCTGTAAAACACAGGACTACTGCCTTCATGAAATCACAGAAATTTTTGTTGTTAGTACAAGATTAATTCAGCATTCTAACATGAAGTGTGAAGGTGTTCATGAGCCCTTACCCTTACCTAAGGAGCTATGTGCAGTTAATGGCGTCCAGGGAAAGGACAGTCCAATTTCTTTACCTGTGTGGCTTCTAGTAGGTCAAAGAACCTTCAATGGATAGCCCTATATCTAGAGCTGTATGGCAGTGCAAACTGGAGTTAGGGGCTATAAAATTTAATAAAGAAGAAATTAAGTTGGGATGTTTGTGCACAAAGATGGGTCCAGACATTGGAGAAGTTAAGGGGAATAGTTGAATATAATAAATATATAAAAGTATCAAAGAATTAATATTTATTAAAGTATGATACATTTTATTGAATTCAATTCCCTGAATCAAGAATAAAAAATACTAACCAGAAGGGAATGCTTACCAGTTAGGCTTTTTTCTTTCGCTTCGCTTTAATTGTTTTTGTCTTTCACAGAACCCATCTTGTAGTTTTTTTTTTTTCTTGACTGACTTATCAGTTTCTCTAACAGTTTGTTTTATGTTCTATTTCTTTTTTTTTCTTCCTTCTTTATTTTGTATTTATCAAAAAAATCACAGTAAAAAGAATTTAAAATGTGGAAGAGTTAACAATAGCTATACAGAGGATAAGAATCAAAAGCATGGCTTATCAAGGGTGGAAATACAAATAAGATCTATTTCTAATACATTAAAATATTTTTTGTTAGTTAGTTCATTTCTTTACTTTGATTTAGACTCTCATTATGTATCCAGGCTGCTCTCAAGCTAGCAAACTTTCTGCCTTAGTCACCCAAGTGGGAAGATTTTAGACATGAAAAATCATTCTGAGTTTTCTTTGTTTAGTGTCTAAAATGTCATTTTTCCTTTTTTTAAATCAATATTAGTCTGTGATCCCTGATTGTTTTTTCTTGGCATTTATAATCCTAGTTTATATTATGTATGAATTACTCTTTTAATCAAGGAATATTCATTTCTAAAACTTTCCGACATGTTAAAACACAACTTCAAATGAAGTGTTTTCTATACACAAGAATGGCTACAGTGAGTGATGGAGAAGATGGCCATGCAGAGTTGATGACCATGATAATTTGCTTACTTTTATGATGAGCTATGCCAATATTGCTTTAAATACACTACTTATTGTATATGCCTTGACTTTTAATTAGTACCTCATCACATTTTTTTTCCTAGCAAATTCTAGTGAAGTTATTCAAGCGTCTATTTGCTAGTAAGGCTACTTGCTTTTAGAGAACAGAAAATTAGGCAAGTATTTATATTAAGAAAACATTTTAACATTTTTGTGATTAATTTAAATGTGTAGTTGGAAGATCAGAATACACTGGAGATTGTCTAGATACTTTGAACTCTTCTTGCACCTGCTCTCTAATTTATAACCTCTGCTTTAATTACTGTTTTTATCAAATGCTAAATCTTCAAAATAGAAATTATATAATTCCCAGCATGAAATGCAGCTTTTCATTCTTCCATTTACTTTCACAATAGTAATTTATTATCCTTGATCATTACTACTTGGGTATTGAATGATAATCAGTATTAAGTACATTTTAGGTTTACCAGGAAATTTGAGATGCATTGCTATAGTTTTTGAAAATTGCATCTTTAAGGGTTCCCTATCTCATAATGTTTTGACAACGCTATTAAAATTTTATTTTATCTTACATATCTATCATTTCTTCTATTTGCATTCTTCCTATGCAAGTTTTGCATATTTATTACGACTTCTAGTTTTGTGTATTTATTAGATTTCTGAACATGCACACAGTGTGTTTTGCATCTTTATAGCATTCATATGCCTCTTCTGGGACTCTTTTCCTTCCATTTGTTAGATTTTCCTATTTTAATTTGTCTGCTTTTGTTTTTTGTTAGATTGTATTTACTGATTGTCCCTTAAATGTCTCTTTATTTTCTAAGGAGAGGCAGAAAGGCATTGGATCCTTATGTTAGGGAAAGAAGGGAGCAATGGGGAGAAGTAGAGGGAGGGAAAATTATAATCAAAATATATTATTTGAAAAGAAATTTATTTTCAATAAAAATAACTGAATTTACTGTTTTCTTACATATTAACTCAGAAAATGCTTGACATATGCTGACATCACTATGTTACTAAACTAAGTATGCCCCAGTATTTTTATTTTTCAAAAGCACAACCACTCATATAGGTCAAAACTTTGCACACTGATAGTCACCATAAGCATAAAAGGAGATAAAAAAAACCGTTTTGTTTTAAGAAAGAGTCTCATGTAGGTTAATAAAACAAAAGTATACAGCCAAAAATGACTTTTAACTTGAGCTTCTGCTCCTCTTGGATCCAAGTTTCAAGTGCTGAGATCATAGCCATATGTCACCATCCTAGCCTATATGATTAGATTTCAAAGGAAAAAATATTTTTTTATGTATGGAAGAGTGGTTAGCAATGCAGTAAGTCAATATGAGAACTAATGACTTAGAACCTGAATAATAATTAACTTTAAATCACACTTATTTGTAGGTCCAACAGATGGAATACTAATCACAGGATACATGGGAAATCAAAATAATGTGACAGAGTTTATACTTTTGGGTCTTACAGAGAACTTAAACTTGCGGAAACTGTTGTCTGTTGTGTTTCTAATCATGTATGTAGTCATGGTGTTGGGAAATGTGCTCATCATTGTAACCATGATCACAAGTCAGAGTTTGAATTCACCAATGTACTTTTTTCTTACATTTTTGTCATTTGTGGATGTCACCTATTCTTCTGTCATTGCTCCAAAGCTGATTGTTGACTCCCTTTCTGAAAATTCTACCATCTCCTTTGAAGGGTGCATGGCTCAGCTCTTTGCAGAACATTTCTTTGGAGGTGTGGGGATCATTCTGCTTATTGTGATGGCCTATGATCGCTATGTGGCTATCTGTAAACCTCTTCACTACATGACTACCATGAGTCCTTGGATGTGTAACATGCTGCTGGGGGGAGCTTGGGTAGGTGGATTTGTACATGCAACTATTCAGCTTCTTTTCATGTATCAAATACCTTTCTGTGGTCCCAATATCATAGATCACTTTTTATGTGATTTGTTTCAGTTACTGACATTGGCCTGCATGGACACCCATACCCTGGGTTTTATTGTCATCTTCAACAGTGGAGTGATGTGTATGGCCATCTTCCTTATTTTAATTACTTCTTACATAGTTATTCTGTGTTCTCTAAAGACACATAACTCTGAAGGGCGACAAAAGGCCCTCTCCACATGTGGCTCTCATTTCACAGTAGTTGTATTGTTCTTTGTGCCATGTATTTTCTTATATGTGAGGCCTGTATCTACGTACCCCATAGACAAGGCCATGGCTGTGTCAGATTCAATTGTCACACCCATGCTGAATCCCTTTGTCTACACACTAAGGAATGCAGAGATAAAAAATGCTATGAAAAAATTTTGGAGGAAATAGAAGGTTTTCTCTTCCAAGTAACTTTTATGCTAAGCATCATATTTCTCATAAGATGTCACCTTGTTTTCAGATATAATGAATTAAAATACTCATTTTCCCCTGGAAATCTAAATGGCATTTTATGTTTGTAACTATATGAAATATCTGTTATGATTTAGAGTATTTAAAATATAAAGGTTAAGATTTTTACATTGTTGTACTTTGGGCTTCAAATACCTTGACAACTACTTGCTTTCTTTTGAAATTCTGTTAATCCACCTTTATGCTGGTTTTTTTTTTGTCTCAAGAATATCTTCTGTTTCTTAATATCTTCTCGTCAGAAATCAACCGCATTATTTTTTTTCCAGTTGTTGTTACTGCTATGCTAAATTGTGATTGCTTCAATGAGTGATTCTCTAACTTATATGCCTAGGTAACTAGGTCTTTAACATGGAAAAAAAATATCTATTTTCATATTAGAAGACAATTGGATGTATCCAGAAGAAAGAAAACAAAGGTGAGATTTGAGAAATAAGCAACAGTATCAGGGAATAGAGTTTAGAATATGGTTAATGTACATGATACAATTGTATAAAGCTATACTTACAAATTTATTAATATGCTGAATGAATTTGTACAAATAAAGCAGTAACTATAAAATAGAGTGTTGTTTTTCTGTGATGCATGCTTGCATAACTATATTCTGCCTTCCCGTTTTGCCATAATTTTCTCAAAAAAGTAGGGATTGATCACTAAACCTTCCCCATCCTGGACAAGTGTTTTACCACTGAGATAAAATCTCAGTTAGTGCTATTATTATTTATCTCAAAATATTTGTTTAATTACAATAATGATCAAAGATGTATTTTTGTAGTTATTTAAATAATTAAATAACATTTAATTAACCCAGACATGAAAGAGACTATTAAGTTCACAGAAGTAAAATTCAATGATGACTTTTTGGAAGGTACTTAATAATGGGAGATTGAAAAATTTCTACTCATAGATGAGATCTCAAATAATATTTTTTGTGATTTCTCCAGGATAAATTCTTAATTATAATAATCAGTTTAATAATGACTATGAAAATTCATAATTCATGAACATATTGTAATGCCAAACATCATATGACTGTGAATTGAAAATTCTAAATGAGAAATAAATAAGTCATTACATTTTCAGGAAAATATAAGAGATCAACAGGAGGAAGAATATGATCTGTAAATACAGTAGAAGGAAACAGATCTAAATAGGAAGCAAAGAAGCTGTCTATACTTCGGTTGGAAGACAAAGGTCCTTGAAAAAGTGACCAAAATTGTAACTTTTTTCACAATATTGAGAGAGTTCAATTTTTATCTGTAATTTAGGTGAGAAAAAATGTGGATGAGTCTTAATCTACTTTCCATATTTTTGTTTCCTTCTCAATTACAAAGCAAATTTTATAATAATTCTATATTATATGTTAATAACTTATTTCATGATAATATATCTATGTATTTCATTTTTACTGTACTTTAAAATAATGAATGGAGGATGCGGAGCAAAGGGAACACTCCTCCATTGTTGGTGGGAT
>PVIH01004320.1:50416-121459 GCA_004025045.1 Sigmodon hispidus
GTTCATAGCAGCATTATTTGTAATAGCAAGAACCTGGAAACAACCTAGATGTCCCTCAACTGAAGAATGGATTAACAAACTGTGGTACATCTACACAATGGAATACTACGCAGCAGTAAGAAAAAATGATATCCTAAAATTCACAGGCAAATGGAGGGATTTGGAGAATATCCTCCTGAGCGAAGTCTCACAAACTCAGGAGATAAGCAGGGGATGTACTCACTCACTAGTGGTCTCTAAACAAACAAACAAGAAAAAAAAGCCAAACATGCCCAAGAGGCAAACCACAACCACCGAACAGCTTGGGATCAGAAACACCCTGGACTGACCCTTCAAACCCCAGTCCAAATATAGGAACACCTGACTCACTCTTGAGAGAGGGGGGAAAGAACTGGATTTGGCCAGAAGTGGAGACTGATCTAAGCATTATTGAGTCAGTGGGACCATGGGACTGTCTGCTCCCTGCCCAGGGAGGGGATGGGGAGTTTCAGAGAAGATGTGTTGGGAGGGGGAAGAGACCTTGAATAAGGATATACAGGGATGGAAAAAAAATTCAGAGGGAAAGATGATCACAAAGAAAATATATGTGTAGCAATCTTATTTGTATTTCCACCCTTGATAAGCCATGCTTATGATTCTTATCCTATGTAAAGTTATTGTTAACTCTTCCGCATTTTAAATTCTTTTTACTGTTTTTTTTCTTGATAAATACAAAATAAAGAAGGAAAAAAAAAAGAAAAGAAAATGTGAAGAAAAAAAAGAAACATAAAATAATGAATGGAAACTCTGAAACTACTGTCATTATTTGGATGACTTAGAAAAACCTCAGCATTATTTTATTGTGTTTTAATAGTAAATATTGGAAGTCACCTTATATTTTACTGTGTAGAGATTATTATTTTGATAAAGGTAAATCCAACAAAGAATTAGTTAATTCTTACTGTTAAAATATTTTCTACTTTAGTTTGTAATTTATTTGGTTGCTGTTTTGATTACTAATTTAGTAAACAGAATTCCAATTACTTTTGATGAGTGGGCATGGTGGCCCTTGCCTTTACTCTCAGCATTTTGAGAGCCAAGGCAGAAGGTTATCTGTAGGTTCAAGGACAGATATTTATATAAAATAGGTTCTACAGTATACAAAGTTACATAGTGAGATCCTATTGCAACGCCAAACCAAATAAAAACAAAATTAATAACTTTTAATTAATAGTCTTATGTTTCTCATTAAATACATCTTCAAAAATTAAGTTCATGTAATGTATAACTCTTTTATCAATGGAAATAAATCACTACATAATCATAGCTGGAAAACATTTATACATTAACACTTATAATACTATGAAAATTTAAATTTAAAATGTTGAATAGACTCAATATGAAACTTCAAAAGACCACCAAGCCACTCTTCCTATTTCAATGATAATGACAGTCTATGTAAAACAATTTATGAACCTCCAAATTAAGGCAGAAAGAGAGCAAATACTTGATCAGCATGTAAATGTGACGATGGTTTGTGATCCTATATTTGGACCAATGATTCTAAAGATGTGATTTATTCTGACTTCAGATTGTGTGTGTATGTATGTGTGTGTGTGTGTGTGTGTGTGTGTGTGTGTGTGTTTGGAATGGATTTTCACTCTTTCACTTTGCTATTCACATTATTTAGTGTGAAACATAACCCACTGTTGAGTCCACAAGACTGAGGACATAAATTTTAGGTACAAATAAGTATTTGTTAACTTTGTATAAAATATGAATAAGAGTATCTAGTTGACACTGTTCTGTAATGACAGTGTTCATTACTAACAGTGCTTCTCAGGGCTAGAAAGGTATGGACATTTGCCATTCACTATGCATGGATAACCACACAGAAGTCTTGTAGGAAGTAGTCTAAGTGGGAACATTTTGAGGAGGTATGAGGTATGAGGATGCCTTCCGTGATAAAAGAGAATAGTTTTCTCTGGTACCAAGGGTATAAAATTAAATATGCCACGGTAAACATCTATGATATACCTCTAAATATTCACAAGATATAGAAAACTATACACCACACCACATCTGCCAAGTCCAGAGTAAATGAATAAGTTTATAAATTATCAACTCGAACTAGGCTTTGCTGTCTTACACATAATACTCCCTCTCTTGCCACAAATATTTTTTGTATGTTGTTCTTAATTTTAGAACCTAAACCCTGGCTGAAGACAGAGAATAATTATTAAACACGTTGAAAATATCAAAGTTTTGAACACTTTATTTATTTAAAATATATTTTTTCATTTTACATATCAACCACTGTTACTCATCCCTTCCCTTCTCCCATTCCAACCACCCCCTTCCATCCCACATTCACTCTCCATAGAGGGAAAGGCCTCCCTTGAGTAGTCAGCACAAGCTGGCATACCAAGTCGGGTAGGACTATGTCCTCCCTGCTGAATCAAATCTGAAGAAGGCATACCACCATAGAAATTGTGCTCTAAAAAGCCAGTTCACGTAACTGGAGTAATTTCTGGTCTCATTGCCAGGGAACCAACAAAGAGATCAAGCCAAACAACTGTCACTCACATTCAAAGGACTTATTAGGTCAATTCCCAGTTGTCAGTACAGAGTCAATGGGCTCTCAATCACTCAGGTGAGCTGTCTCTGTGGTTCTTTTCCAACATGATCAACACCTGCCACCTGTGCTCCTATATTCCTTCCTCTATTTCTTTGACTGAAATCCAGGAGCTCAACCGTTTGGGTGTGAGTCTCTACATACACTTCATCAGTCACTGGATATAGTTTCTATGATGACAATTAGGGTAGTCACCAATCTGAGGAAAGTGGAAGGCTAGTTCAGATACCCTCTCTAGCATTGCTAGGAGTCTTTTTTTGTTTTGTTTTTTTGGGGTTTTTTTTTGTTGTTCTTTTTTATTATGAATAAAGAAGTCACAATTTCTATCCGTGTATATCCTTATTCAAGGTCCCTTCCTCATGCCACCACATCAGGTCACTCTCTCTTCTCCACATCTGCCCATCTCCTCTCCAGCATGGGCAGGAGGTCCCAAGGTCTTAATATTGTTCAGTTCAGCCTCCACACCTGGCAGATCCAGTTTTCTCCCCGCAACATCGAGATTGAGTCAGGTGTTCCTCTAGGGGAAGTGGGATCCAAGGTGTCAATCCAAGGAGTTTCTGATCCCAAGCTGTTCAGTGGATGTGATTTGCAGCTTGGGCATGCATTGCTTTTCGAATTTTTGTTTAGAGTCCACTAATGAGTGAGTACATCCCCTGCTTATCTTTCTGGGTTTGTGAGACCTCTCTCAGGAGGATAATCTCCAAATCCATCCATTATCCTGCAAATTTTAGGATATCATTTTTTCTTACTGCAGAATAGTACTCCATTATGGAGATGTACCATAGTTTGTTAATCCATTCTTCAGTTGAAGGGCATCTAGGTTGTTTCCAGGTTCTTGCTATTATGAATAATGCTGCTATGAACAAAGTTGAACTAATGCCTTTGGAGTGTGACTGTGTGTCTTTCGGGTTATACACCCAGAAGTGGAATTGCTGGATCCTTGGGGAGATTGATTCTCAATTTTCTGAGAAACCGCCATACTGCATTCCAGAGTGGATGAACATGCCCACCAACAATGGAGGAGTGTTCCCCTTGCTCAGCAACCTCTCCAGCATAGGCTGTCATCTGTCTCTTTTATCTTTGCCAAACTGACAGGTGTCAGGTGGTATCTCAAAGTTGTTTTGATTTGCATTTCTGTGATGGCTAAAGATGATGAGCACTTTTTCAGGTGCCTTTCAGCCATTCATAATTTTTCTGCTGAGAATTCCCTTTTTAGTTCTAAACCCCATTTTTTGATGGGGTTATTCAAGGTTTTGGGTTCTAGGTTATTGAGTTCCTTACATATTTTAGAGATCAATCCTCTATCAATTTTAGGGTTGTTGAAAATCTTTTCCCATTCTGTAGGCTGTCTTTTTGTCCTATTGACTGTGTCCTTGGCTTTACAGAAGCTTCTCAGTTTCCGGAGGTCCATCTATTGATTGTTGTTCTTAGTGTCTATGCCATTGGTGTTACATTTAGAAAATCGTCGCATGTGCCAATTCGTAGAAGTGTATTTCCCACTCTCTTTTCTATCAATTTCAGATTAGCTGGGTTTATGTTGAGGTCTATGATTCACTTGGATTTGAGTTTTGTGCAGGGCTTGGATCTACTTGCATTTTTGTTCACACTACCATCTAAGCTATGCCAACACCATTTGCTAAAGATACTATCTTTTTCTCATTGAATATTTTGGGACTCTTTGTCAAAGATCAGGTGTTCATAGGTTTTTGGGATAATGCCTGAATCCTCAATTCTATTCCACTGATCAACAATTCTGTTTTTATGCTTGTACCAGGTTGTTTTTATTACAGTAGCTGTATAGTATAACTTGAAGGCAGGGATAGTGATGCCTCCTGAGGTTCTTTTGTTGAGTAGAATTGTTTTGGCAATCCTGGCTTTCATTCCAAATAAAATTGAGTATTGTTCTTTCAAAGTTCGAAAAATATTGTGTTGGGATTTTGATAGGCAGTGCATTGAATCTGTAGATTGCCTTTGGTAGAATTGCAGTTTTTATTATATTGATCCTACCTATCCAGGAACATGGGAGAGCTTTCCATTTTCTGGTATCCTCATCAATTTCTTTCTTCTGTGATTTAAAATTTTTGTCATATAGATCTGCTACTTCTTTGGTTATTGTTACTCCAAGGTATTTAATACTATTCGCAGCTATTATAAGTGGTGATGTTTCCCTAATTTTTTTTCATCCCTTTTATCTTTAGTGTATAGGAGGGCTACTGATTTCTTT
Source organism: Sigmodon hispidus (assembly GCA_004025045.1). Lineage (NCBI taxonomy): Eukaryota > Metazoa > Chordata > Mammalia > Rodentia > Cricetidae > Sigmodon > Sigmodon hispidus. Next base: position 55,255 of record PVIH01004320.1, read on the forward strand.
GAGTTAATTTTGTATCCTGCTATATTGCTGAAGGTGCTTATCAGCTGTAGAAGTTCCCTGGTAGAATTTTGTGGATCACTTATGTATACAATCGTATCATCTGCAAATTGAGATAGTGTCAATTCTTCTTTTTCAATTTGTATCCCCTTAATCTCCTTTCATTCTCATTATGCTTTAGCTAAAACTTTGAGAACTATATTGAATAGATAAGGGGAGAAAGGACATCCTTGTCTAGTTCCTGTTTTTAGTCAGATTGCTCTGAGTTTTTCTTCATAAAGTTTGATGTTGACTGTTGGTTTTTTGTAAATCACCTTTGTTATATTTAGATATTTTCTCTGTATTCCTGATCTCTCCAGGGCTCTTATCATAAAGGAGTGTTGCATTTGGTAAAGGATTTTTCAGCATCTAACTATATGATCATGTGATTTTTTTGCTTCAATTTTTTTATATGATGGATGACATTTATGGTTTTTCCTTTGTTGAACCAACCCTGTATTTCAGGGATGAAGCCCACTTGATCATGTTGGATGATATTTTTATATATTGTTGAAAACAGTTTGCCAAAATTTTGTTGAGAGTTTTATCATCAATATTCATGAGTGAAATTTGTCTGTAGTTTTCCTTCTTTGTTGTGTCTTTGAGTGGCTTGGGTATTAGGGTAATGTGGCCACATAAAAGGAATTTGGCAATATTCCTTCTATTTCTACTGTGTGAAATAGTCTGAGGAGGAGTAATGATCGTAATTATTTTATTAATTTCTGATAGAATTCTGCACTGAAACCATCGGGACCCGGACTTTTTTACTTGAGAGACTTTTAATAACAGCCTCAATTTCCTTTATGGTTATAGGTCTGTTTACATAATTAATCTGGTCTTCATTTAATTTTGGCAAATGATACCTGTCCAAAAAGCTGTCCACTTCTTCTAGGCTTTCCATTTTGTGGAATATAGATTTTCAAAGTATGACCTGATATTTCTCTGGATTTCGGGCAATCTGGCTGTGACATGCCACCCCATTGATCGCCAGGGATGATTAGCCTGATCTGACTGGCTAGTCAGGTGTCCCCTTCCTCCCTCAATGCTCCATGTGCCTTCCTCCTGAAGTTGCAAGCTCTGTCGAAGAGGATGACCTTCCCCTAGTAGAGGAGGACTGGTCTTTGGTCAAGGGTATATGAGTAGCTGTGCTCCCTTGCTAGAACCTCCAAACAAGCTCTCAAGGTCCACCTGCTCTCTTAAAGAATGTGCTCAAACAAGATTCTCTCTCTTTCTCTTCTGCTTCTCTAGTATCCCTGATTCCCTGCTAATAAACTCTGGTGTGGTATTCCAGGTGCTGAGGTTCTAATCACACACAAAAGCCAACACCTCTATTCAACTGAACTGGGAGCTGTACCAAGTCATTAGGTACAATTCTTTGCACCTACTTCTAACAATTGCTTGATGAACACTCAATAATGACATTTAGGGGGATCATCAATTTGATTATATTGAAGGGCAGTTTAGGCACTCTTCCTATTATTTCTTAGAGTCTAACTGGTGTCATCCTTATGGCTTCTTCAATATATCCCAAGCACTATGTTCTTTCTATCCCCACAAGTGTTCTCCCTATCAAAGTGGCTATTTGTTGTTTTTCCTCTCTGGCCCTCCTCAAACTCAACCTTCCATTTCCTCATGTTTTCTTCCCATAACTTCTTGCCTCCTTCCTTCTATGGTTTCAATTTACACTGGAAATTTTATCTATTTTCCCTTACAAGTGGGGTCTATGGATGTCTCTCTTAGGTTCCTCTTTGATTTCTAAATGTTCGTGGGTTACGAATTGTATCCTAGTTATCCTTTTCTTTGCGTCTAAAAATCACTCATGAGTGACTTCATACCATGTTTGTCTTTCTGGGCTGTCTTACCTAACTCAGAATAATATTTTCTGGTTCCATGCACTTGCCTGCATATTTCAGGATGCCATCTTTTTCTGCTGAGTAGTACTACTACTGAGTAGTAGTAAATATACCATGTTTTTAAATACATTCTTCAGTTAAAAGGCCTCTAGGTTGTTTCCTATTTCTGGCTATTAAAAATAAATTCTTTTTCAGCCTGTTGATCTTTTGTATATAGTGGACTTATTGATTATTTTTGAGTTAATCTTGTAATGTGCCACATTACTGAAGATTTTTATCAAATATAAGAGTTCCCTAGCAGAATTTTTTAGTTATTTATGTACACTATCATATCATCTGCAAAAAATCAAAGGTTTGAATTTCTTTTTTGTTTGTGTTTTCTCCATCTCCTTTTGTTGTGTTATTACTCTAGCTAGAACTTCAAGTACTGTATTGTTATAGATATGAACAGCATGGACAGTATCATCTTTTTTCCAACTTTACAGGGGTACCTTTGATTTTTATCTTCATTTAGTGTGATGCTTGCTGGGTTTTCTTCTGTCTATTACTTTTACTATGATAAGATATGTTTCTTGTATCTTTGATCTTTCCAAGTCCTTTATCATAAAGGAGTGTTGGAATTTGTCAAAGATTTTTCAGCATCTATTGTGATGATTGAAAGTGTTTTTTCTCTTATTTTGTTTATAGTGGATGGCATTGACAGATTTTTATATGTTTAGCCATCTCTGGGATGAAGCTTAATTGATGGAGCATGGTAGATGATATTTTTACGTGTTCTTGGATTTGGTTTGCCAATGGTTTATTAAGAATTTTTGCATCAATATTAAAGAAGCAGATTGACCTACAATACTCTTACCTAATTGTATCATATCTTTGAGTGGTTTGGTTATAAGGGCAGCTGTAGCCTGATAAGAATATGAGAAGTATTGACATTAGTCCTTTTTAAAAATTCTTGTAAAATTCTGTACTGACACCATCTGGCCCTGGACTCTTTTTTCTTCCTTCCTTCCTTTCTTCCTTCCTTCCTTCCTTTCTTATTTATTTATTTTTTTTGGAAGACTTTTTATGATTGCCTCTATTTCCTTAGAAGTGATTGGTCTATTTAAATTGTTTATCTGATATTAATTTAATTTTGGTATGTAGTACTTATCCTACTACATACCAAAGTAGAAAATTGTCTGCTATTTAGAGATTTCTGAAATAGTGGTCTAACTGTTATTTAAACTTCCTCAATGTCTTATTATGTCCCTTTTTTTCTTAAATTGGATATTCTCTCTTTCTGCTTTGGTTAGTTTAGAAAAGGATTTTCTAGTTCCTTAGGTTTGAGTTTTTCTTTTCCTGCTCTGTAGAGTATTATTTGTAAATAGGTATTGCTTAAATCTGGTTTTGTCATGGAATATCTTGTTTATTCCATCTATGGTGATAGAGAGTTTTGCTGGATATAGTAGTCTAGACTGGCATCTATGGTCTCTTAATGTCTATATAACATCTGTCCAAGACCTTCTGGACACTTTACACCCTCCTATTTGTTTTGTGCATAGAAGTAAATCTCCTAAATCAAAACATTTTGAGTATCATAATGAATTTTTTTTCTTTTTTTCCTTTTATTATAATTATTATTATTATTATTATTATTAACAAAGAGGTCACACTTTCTAACCCTGTATATTCTTATTCAAGGTCCCTTCCCCCTCCCACTACATCACGTCATTCTGTCTTCTCCACAAATCCCCATCACATCCCTGGGAAGGCAGCAGGCAGTCCCGTGGTCTCAGTGCCCCAATATTGCTTAGTTCAGTCTCCACTCCTGGCAGATCCAGTTTTCTCTCCCGCCCTCAAGGGTGAATCGGTGTTCCTCTAGGGAGAGTGGGATCCAAGGAGTCAGTCCAGGGTGTTTCTAATCCCAAGCTGTTCAGTGGTTGTGGTTTACAGCTTGGGCATGCTTTGCTTTTTGCTTGTTTGTTTGCTTGTTTGTTTGTTTGTTTAGAGTTCACTATGAGTGTGTACATCCCCTGCTTATCTTTCTGAGTTATTAAGTATTTTGGGATCTAGTTTCTTGAGTTCTCTATACATTTTAGAGATTAATACTCTGTCACTTGGAGGGTTGGTGAAAACATTTTCCCATTCTGTAGGCTGTCATTTTGTCTTATTTACTGTGTCCTTGGCTTTACTGAAGCTGCTAAGTTTCAGGAGGTACCACTTATTGATTGTTGTTCTTACTGTCTGTGCTACTGGTGCTATATTTAGGAAGTGGTCATCAGTGCCAATGCATTGAAGGGTATTTCTCACTTTCTTTTCTTACACTGCCACCTACTCATTTCTTTCTCCAATTAGTACATATGGGGCCTGTGACTGTTATGATCTCACTTCTTCCCAATCATTTCATGAGGAGTGTGTGGGCTTGGCCACCAAAGCTGAGGAAATGGTTTGTGAATTTGGTGTAGGGCAAGAAGAAAAGCTGCTGTATGGATTCTGGGAATGCGATGGTTTTGGACACTATTTTTAATAATTTTAATAATTACTAATCTATATGATAAAGTTTATTGAGTAAAGTACTATGGTTTAACCATAAACAATGTATGATGACCTGAATAAGGAAAAGAGTATCATCATCTATAACAGTTATGATATGATTGTGTTGGTAACATTCTTAATCATTTGAAAGAACTTGTTAGTTGGAGTATCCCAAGTTTATGGTAATGTGATGTTTAACAATGACAATAGAGAGTAAATGGTTAATTGGATTTTATTAGTCATTATTCTCATTAGTGGAAAAATTATCTTGAAAAAATTAACTTCAAAGAAGGATAGCTTATTTCATCTTCTAGTTTGTGGATACAGTCCTTTATAGTAGAAGGTTCATAATGTCAGAGAGCATTCTGTGGTTTCTTATTCATTTGCATCCACAGTCAGAAATAACAAGGTAAACACACACACACACACACACACACACACACACAAAATCTTCCTCATTTTATTAGTCCAAGAACCCCAGGATCTAGAATTGTCTCACCCACAGCTATGATGTCTCTTCTGACCTAAACTGAAAAAGTTATTCACAGTCATACGTAGATAATTACCTTCTAGGTGATTCCATAACTTTGCATAATAACAATCAACACCAAAGCTGGCATTGATGCATTTATTTGAGCAAGGGAATTTCTGATGGAAGCCTTATCTAATATGTAGTAGATGTGAAACTCTGTGTTACCTACAGTGATAAGCCTTCAGGAAACCTTATGAATTTGCATTTAAAGACTGTAAAAAATGTCTTTTATGCTGTATGAATTTTGAAGGAAGAGACAAAGATAGCATATAAATGTTTATTTGTTTTTTGACCGTCACACTTAGGAAGTAACTATATTTAAAAATCATCATGTGAATTGAAAGCAAAACTCAATGTCATAATATGTTTTCATTAATAATCAAATTTGTGAATATTCATCTAGAAAGGATATAAAATTATGTGACATTTGTGAATAGGAAACTAGATACTTTGAGAAATATTCTTTTGAAATTTGAATGCCTGCTGTGCTGTCAATTGTTGATAATAAAATATTCAAAGCATTGGAGATGTAATGACCCCATGTTCAAATGGAATATGCTCTTACTTTGCCTTTTTCATCGGCGTTTATCTTTCTTTTTTGTTAGTTTGTTTGTTTCGTAATGTTCTAAGGATGAAACCCAGTGTCTTCTGCATGCTAACCAAGCTTCCTACCAATGAAATATATTCCAGTAGGTTATTACCACTTGAAGTGGTACTTTGTATAGCAATATAATTTATAACCTGTGAGAGTGAAAAATATGGTTATGTTTAATTGTGACACAAAAGTCTAGAATGAATGTGAATTATAATAATATTGATCAGATTATATTAAAAATAAAATACACCATTTAAAACACTAATATAGCTAAAAATCCAAAGAGAATAAAGTCTAGTTTTTACTTGCATCCTTAGAGGTAAGAATCCTAAAATTTTATGCACTACTTAATGCCAGCAAACAAATCTTTCCTCTGTCATTTCTGGTCTTCATGAGCTTATAAAAAGTTTAGCTATTCCAAGTTAGAAATACATACTTAACCAGAAAGTACATAACTTCCTCAAAATAATTTTCATAGCTGAAACAAGAATGAGTCTCCCCACCCTGCCCACATCCCTTTGCCTATATTTATTTTACCCTATTATGCAATGGTCTTTTACTTTGATATACATAATCAGGATGCCTAAATTTCTACTCCCCTGTTCTTAATTCTATAATGATGATGGGAAAAAATATCTAGCTCACATCCAAGTCAAAGACTCCTCCTTCCCTCACCATCTACAAGAAGTTGACCTGTTTTTCATGCAGGGTCTATGTTTTACATGTGGTACTTTTAAGTTTTGTTATAGTTCAATTGTATATTATTATAAATCCTTCAGGGACATAAGGAGGTTACACAAATGATCATTTCTAAAATCATGGTGTCTAATCTTCATCTTGGTAAAGTGAGAATTTTGTTTTGTTTGTCTTCATATGGTTTAATCTTACAAGCATACTTAAAAATAGATTAGAACAAAATGTTTAAAAATAATTAAAATAAATACTTTTACACATATTTAATATTTATCAGTTTTTATATACTTAACTGCATGTACATAATGAATTTTCTATTAATTTTATCTATATGTGAAGATTATATTAGATTATTATTTTTATAATTTTATTCTATTATTTATTTATTTATGTGTTTATTTCTTTTTTACTTACCTGTATCAAACATGACATACATGAGGAGGTCAGAGGAGAATTTAAGGAGATATATTCTGTTCTAAAAAATTATGTGGGTTTCAAGCATAGTCCTTATATATTCTGGTTTGGTATCAAGAACCCATGAAAACTGGTTTTAGACTGTTTTTATACATGCATATATACAGCAGATATCTTGATTATATATCCTCAGAAATACTTCATCTTACAGCTCAAGTATTAATACACAATCCTTAAGTAGCTATACTTTAGGGTCAGCAAATATTATTTATCAAATGAAGTCATACTTCACCACACCATAATTTTTTCATAGCATTTTTTACTTCTGCATTCCTCAGAGTATAGATAAGAGGGTTGAGCAAAGGTGTTCCAATTGTGTAAAAGACAGCCACTATCTTGTCAATTGGAAAAGTGGTTGGTGGACGTGTGTATATAAATATACAGGGACCAAAAAATATGACCACCACAATGAAATGAGAAGTGCAAGTAGAAAGAGCCTTCCGTCTTCCCTCAGCACTGTGGTTTCTCAGACAGTATAGGATGACAATGTAGGAGATAAGCAATAGCATGAAACTTATCATGCAAATGGCACCACTATTAGACACTACTAGTAAATTTATCACATAAGTATCCATGCAGGCAAGATTCAACAAGGGCTGCAAATCACAGAAATAGTGATCAATCACATTTGGCCCACAGAATGGCAATCTTAAAGCCAAGAAAATCTGTGCTGAAGAGTGTATACAAGAACCTACCCAAGCAATAATCACTAAAATACCACAGATACGATGGCTCATTATAGTTGTATATCTTAAAGGTTTACAGATGGCTACATAGCGGTCAAAGGCCATGAGGATGAGCACAAATATTTCCATGCACCCGAAGAAGTGAGCTGCAAATACCTGAGTCATACATTCATTGTAGGTAATAGTTTTTTTCTGGGAGATGGAATCCACGATCAGTCTAGGTGCTGTAGTTGTAGAGAAGCAAGCATCAGCAAAGGACAAATAGAAGAGAAAAAAGTACATGGGACTCCCAAGTGTCTGACTTATCTTAATGGTCACCACAATGAGAAAGTTCCCCATTAGAGTCATAAGGTAAAGAATCAAGAAGACTCCAAATAATGCCTTCTGTTTTTCTGGATCCTGTGTCAACCCAAACAAAATGAATTCATTCACGCTATTGTTGTACATCATATCTGTTCTGTAGCTGTAGTAGGTAGGAGTGGCTGACAAATGTCTAAGAAAGAAATGGTATATTATAATCAATACCCTGACCTTGAAATTCTTTGATTCTTCCTCATGTTATTAGCCATAGCTTTCTTTGTGAAGAAGATCCTGAAAATATCATTCACCACAAAGTCCATCTTTTAAAATTTCAATATAGATACTAGGTATTGATGAGATTTAACATTGTTTCAAATCTTACCAAACTATATAAGAGGTCTAAATATGAGAACTGAAACATATGAATATTGTTAAAGTACTTTCATTCTTACTGGTATTCTAAAGTACAGAATTTGTTCTTTCATTTAAAAGGTGACTTCATGATTTAGAAACTTAAAAAACAAAACATGTGTCTGTTGGTTTGCTAGAAGAGCAAATGCTTTCTCTATTTCATTCTGAATGCCTTGAAGAATGTAGTTTTACCTGCATGAGTAAATACATACATACATGTATATGCAAAACTGAAAATATGCATTTATACATACACACAGAGACCCTATTGTTGATTCTTTTTGTGCTCTATCATGTGAAATGCATTATTTAAGGCAATAAATGACTAATATTAATGTTTATATTTAACAAAAATCTCAATTCAATCCACTCATCTTGTGTCAATTATACTTAAATCCAGCAGCTCCTGGATAAATTATAATCTACAAAAATATATTTAATCATACTTTAATATTACATCTTATAATGAATACACCACTTTTTGGGATCATGATAAAATTAGTGTTTAAAAGAATACTTTAAGGTTGCTATAATCAAAAACCCCTATATATTTATATTTTTACATTTTTATTACCTCTAGGGTTTTTCCATTAGAAAATTAAGTTTTTCAATTTGTAAGATTGCACTTTCATTAACATTTTTGGCGTCTTTAAATATGAAAAATGTTCTTTAAAATAATTTATGTCATATATCCATGTATATTTTTATAAACTCTAAATTATCTACTTTCTTCTGCATTATGTAAAAATTTCATTGTTTTGATTTTAAGTTTTATGCTTTCCTACACATTTGTATTTTATGTGTTTTAAAAAATTCCCAGTGTAATTTCACCCTGTTATTTAGGCAAAGATTTTCTATAAAAATATCAGCATGTTTTATTATGTTTCCTTATCATCTATCTATCTGTCTGTCTTTCTGTCTTTCTGTATATCTGTCTGTTTTCATGTATATATGCATATATATATAGTGTGTGTGTGGGTATATGTGTTTGTATGAATGTGTCTTCATCACATTTATGTGAAGGCCTGAGAAACTGATTTTCTCCTTTCACCAGGTGGGTCCAAGGAATCAATCTAAGGCTCTCAGCAGGTCAGCAGCCCTGCTACTGCGGCATTTCATTAACCACATGCTTTCATGCATTATAATCTTAACTATCAATTTAAATTTAACTGAATAATAATCTATACATATTTTGAGCCAACAAGCTTGTATTTTTTATTATCATAAACAAAAATTTTATAAAGCACCGATTATTCAAGCACTAAGAATGAAATCTAATACTAAAGAAATCATCATTTGTAAATAATGTTTTTCCGTGTTTATTTCACTTGCTTAACTATTAACTTACTTTAGAATAATTCATGATCATGATGAACCCACCAAGGCAAACTGAATATCGAAAGAGAACTAAAACATAGCTGACTTTGGAATCACACATTTACTGTGCAGACAGAAAAACATTAAGGTAATTACTTATACTTCCAGAGAGATTTATGGGTATATCTGTATTGACATTTCTGTTAACCATTATCTTACATACAAGTTTGGTAATAAGCACAGGACTGATGAATTTTCAGAATAGCTAAGATTTATAACAAAATTTTCTTGTTCTGTTATATTTGTTGACTGATAAATTTAAAATATTTTAATTTCATTATTATCCTAAACATTTTCTATGAAGAACTTACATTTTCATATTTTTCTTCAATATGTCATACTTCTGCTCATCTTTAAAGACATTTTAAAATCTTCATATTTTCTTTAATAGATATTAATCTATCAAATAAATGGGATGTGTTAGAGAATGATGTTTGCTTTTTCTGTAACTACTTCTTTTGTTGTGACATCTTCCCATGTCATATAGTCCAATTTGCTAATGCCTCTATTTCAGCTTAAATATATAAAATATTCTTTAAAATATAACATTTATTTTTCACAATGCAAGATTTACCTTTTGTTTCAAAGAATGCATGAAAATACCTGGGATTGTTGCAAGGAGTTGAAAAAGTCTGCCTATTTTGTATGACTTTTAATAACTTACTTTAACTGCTTATTTGCTTGTTTTGTCTTAATGCAATTTAATTTTTTAATGTTTTTTGCCGTTTTCACTTTCTTTTCAGTTTCTATTTATATTCTTAATAAACTAAGCCAAAAAAGTATGGTTTTGGATGGGCTAGGAGGTGAATAGAGGGAGGAGTTTGGAAAAGGGAAACTAATCAAAATATACTCTATGAAAAAAATCCATTTTCAAAAATGTGATAAATGTAATTTAAGTAGTTAGCTGTTAAGGTACTATTGGTTAGCATCAGAAGAACAGAAATCACTTTCAGAAAGACAAGAACAATTTCCCAAGTGATATAATGCACAGAGATGAACTTGATATTACCTTATTACTTAAAGAGATGAATTAAAAACCTCTAATGACATAGGTCAGTTCCCAGCCAAATTGTCAGTTTTGTCAGTGAGGCCAAGTGAGTGGGGTGTGTCACCTTGAAGAGTAGACTCAAACACAATTTCTCTGCTCGCTAGTGATATAAAACTTCAGCACCAAAATATCCATATGTAATTATGTTTAATACAATATCACTCTGCTAGGTTGTTAAAAGTTTAGTATATTCAATATAAACAAAGCTTGTGAAGGACGCAAAACATAAGAATATCCACAGATAAGGTTTATTCACCAGGTCTTGGTTGGATGCTCAGCAAGAAAATGTGCCTCCATCAAGTCTGAGGACCTGAGTGTGATACCTAGAGCCTATATAACAGAAGCAGAAAAAGCAGTATTGTACAATTCCCTTTGATATTCACACAGGTTCTATGGTACATACAGACCAACACAAAAACACAAAACCATATATATATACACACATACACATATACACAGGGACACACACACACAGAAAGAGAGAGACAGACAAACACACACACACAGAAACACACACTCAGGGGGAGGAAAAGAAGAAAGGAGGGAGAGAGAAGAGAGAAGGGGGAAGATTGAAGAAGCAGACACAAAGAGCTAAAAGAGAGACAGAGGCAGAGAGTCATAAAGAGACAGAGATAGAGAGAAAAGAGACATACCCACAGATAAATAAATAAATGTTTTAAAAATTAAACCAAAGATACATTCATCCTCTGAAATCCAAGATCGCTAATTTATTGAGTGGAATTTTGTAATTCATTTGTGGGAGGTTCTGATGGTCTTAGCTGCAATATAGAACCAGGGTCCTCTTGCTACAGATCTCATTTGTTCTTTCCTTAAACTTACAAACAAATTCTAACCTTGACCTGAAAAATTACAGGATTCAGAACAACTGGAGCACAAAGAGTTTGCTTCTCATCCTACATCACTTCTAGCTGCTGTGCTATAAACAAGCAAGATTTTGTAATGTGTTCAGACTGGAGCAGCATAAATCTTTTCTTATTAATAAAAATGTGTTCTTCAAGCAAAGAGGAGAGAATAGTGTACTATGGATGATATGACATAAAAAAATAAACACATAAAAATTTATAATAAAAGAATGTTAGTAATGTTGATGTCAAAAGTCAAAACCAGCAGACTGGCCATGCAAGGCACCTCAAGCTTCATATTCCTACTAGATGCTCTGTCTTAGAAAAGGCCTGGAAATATTCTCCTCTGCTACTTTCTAAATCAATCATCTTTTCTCAGTTTTAGAAAAGATTTTTTCATATATTTGTGTAGTTTTTACTATGGTTCCTTTAGCACAATATTTTATATTTAAAATGTTCTAATGTAATATAAGATGTAGTGGAAAAATATAATAATTGATATCAAGATACATGAGTATAGATAGACATTTCAATGTATCTATATGCATGTCTGTATCTTTATTGTCCATCCATCTATCCATTGATCCACCCATCATATATTAATCCATCCATCCATCTACTTATCTATCTACTCTATTTACTAATACATAAAAGAAATCTGAAAATCTCAGGAATTTATTAATAAAATCACTGCGAGCCTTCAGTAATAGAACCTTTATGTCCCTAATCAAAAATAAGGACCATCACTTTTATTTTTACCTTCACTGTTTATATATTTTCTCCCTTTTTTTCTATCTTTGCTAAAGATAGACAAGTGTGCAAGTGAAATAGAATGAGTCATGTACTGTAAAATTATTACTGCTTCAAAGCACAGTAGTTGGTATACTCACTATGACTCTCTGCATTGTTGTTCCATCTGTATCTGACCACTTGCACTCCAGAGAGTCACACTTAATCCCCTTATCCATAACTTTCACATTTACAGCCTGATGGACTTTCCTTTTTTAAAATCTCTACTCTATATTTCTGTCTGGGCACAAATCTTAATGCAAAAACCATTTTCTCAGAAAACTCTTTCTAGTTTAACACAGGTGAGGGCTGTGCTACTAGCAGACTTCCATTGTAACCTTTGTATATATGTATTGTTGACTCTTGTCTTCCATTGTGAACTTTGTATGCGTGTATTGTTCACTCTTCTCATCCCTAGTACATACTTGTCTTATTTTGTTTGAGAATCACTTATTCAGTCAGTTGTACAAAAGGTAAAAAGTTTGTGATGTTCCAGAATGCACATATTACAAAAACATTTGTCCATCAATCAACAGTCAGAAAAGACCCAGAATGAGAAACTAAGATTTTGTGGTCCAAGTATCATAACCCCTATATCTGTAAAGCATTCATGCCTATTATAATTACATAAAGAGTCCTAGTCAAAAGAAAAATAATGTCATAGACAATTAGAGCCAGAGAAATAAGGTCAGGAAATGAGCCAGAAAAAATCTTATGGCAGATAAAGTATAATACAGTGTTTTAAGATGCTATGGAATTGTTTTCCTTGTATTAGGCTTTTCATCCAGTTCACAGGGTGAATTTTAAACAGACAGTATATGCCAGATCATAACATGGATTTCAACACAATTATATTGTCATAGCATCTTCAGTGCAAACTGTCTACCTATCTTGGGGTTCCACACCTATTTCTGCCCCAACCCAATACTTGACAAACAAGAATTAGGTAGACATCATGAGACACTGTTAAGAATCAGAGGACAGTGTAAGATAAAGAAAGACAAACCAGTAACAACTTTCCACCAATGAAGAAAAACATAACTCTTAATTCAAAAATGAAGATTACCGGATGCTATTTGGGAAAAAAAAGATAAATAAAATATTTAAGTTAGAATGAATAACTTACCATTTCTTTGGGGATAAAGATATTGATTCCAATACATTGCACACAGTTTACTCTTCTTTCTGATTTACTTTGACAATGAATCATGTAAAAGATTACCTGCAATATGCAAATTGGAGGACTGAGTCTTTCCAGACTAAATTGTATTTTAGATTCATTCATTTGCTTTCTGCTGCAGAAACTATAAAGAGAGGAGAAAGTCCACAGACATTCATTTTGAAGACACAGTTTAATCTCTCAGAATGGATATGGAAATATTGGCTATAAAGATTCTTCTCTGTATAGAAAAAATCACTATTAACCACATTGATTTATAAAAACATTACTAAAGTCAATAATGCCCTAAAATTTTATGCATTATTTGAGAAATAAACATCTTTTCTGTCCACAAAATATTTATAGGTGTATGGTAACATGCCCAAATAACTCAGCCTCAGAGGGAGCAAGACCATGTTCCTTTCTACTTGCCCCTGAAGAATTTGCTAAGTGAGCTATTTAACAAACTTAGTGTACTATCATAGCAACTATACACCTAATTATTGCCAGAAAGCACTGTCACTGATATATTGATGTCTTTGCTCCTACCTCCTTATTCTAAGGGACATTCATCAAATTATTTACTGAATATTCAGTTTAATGAAACTTTCAAAGTCACATTGAAGTTTACTCTATAAAAGAAATACACTAAGATTGTTAAATGGTTGGGAAACTCTGAGCCTAAATTTATTTAAATGTATATTTAAATTATTTTGTATCTAAATAAATGAGATGAAATTGAGTTTTAAACTCTCTATTAAATATTGAACTTTTGACATATTTTGTAACTAGTTTCTCATCATAAAACAGTATAACCATTTAGATGTAGGAATCACATAGAAACACTAGGAAGGACTCATGGTATCCTGTGGAAGATTCAGAGGAAGGATTGTAGAAATCAGAGAGGATAAAAACATCCCAAGAAATACCAGAAATTCAACTAACCAAGGTTCATAGGAGCTCACAGAGTTTGAACAAACAACCATGAAGCTTGAATAGGACCAATCGAGACAGTCTGCATATATGTTACACTTGTATAGTTTGGTCTTTTTGTGGTACTCTTAAAGTGAGAATAGGCCCTGTATCTGACTTCGTACCTCTTTTGAGACTTATTTCTTCTATCTTCTTCTATCTTCTCTTCTACCTTCTTTCCTTTTCAAATCTTAATAAGAGAGGACATATTTAATATTATTTCAAGTTGAGATGGCACTTTGACTGATATTCATCTGAGTCCTGTCCTTTCATGGAGAGAAATAGATGAGGAGCAGATATGGTTGGTGTGCCAGAGGTGGGAAGAAACTGGAAGGAGAGGAGCAAGAGGTCAGGTTTATAAAAATAAAAATTTAAAATTTTTACCATTATAGTGAGAGATACAAAGGTAGAGTACTTTTCAGTATGTTCAAATTACTTTATCTAGTTCCAAAGACTACAACCATGTATAGTCATACATACCTATCTACAAAAAACATACATGGGAATTAAAGTATACTAATTTACAGTGCATAATCAAAAATTTTACATTCATTGAAAGGTTGCATTTTAATGTTTTATGTAATCAATGTTGCAAGTTTTAAATGACTTTGAAAATAGAACAAAAGAACAAGGGTACAGAATACAAGAAAAATTTAGAAGAATAAATTTATTTTACTTCAGTTATTTTAAGGTTAATTTTATGTGTTGAAATAAAATATTCTAAAATTTATCATATATAATTTTTAATAAATTAGCATATTTCTACTATAAATTTATCTTTAAAATGTGGTGGAATGTTTTTTATATAATGTAAATAAAAAAACTGTTTGCGCCCATGCACGCCACCATAGAAGTGGGTAGAGAATCAGAGGCAGCCAAATAGAAGGAGGGTGGAATTAGTCACTCTCCATCAGACTCCCTAGAAGAACAGACATATAGAGGTACTGGCTAGCCACGGGCTGTGGGCCACATGGTAAATGATTAATAGAAATGGGTTAATCTAAAAAAAAAAAAAAAAAAAAAAAAAAAAAAAAAAAAAAAAAAAAAAAAAAAAAAAAAAAAAAAAGAGCTAGCTAATAATGTGCTTAAGATATGGACCAAACAATATAAAATATATAAGCGTGTGATCTCATTTCTTTGGGGTACAAAAGCCACCTCAGCATGCCAAGTTCCAAACCGCTGGTGGCACAAGTACGCCAGGTCAAACCTCCAGACCCAAAATGGTCGGGGGGGGGGGGGAGGGAAACGTACTACAACAGATGGTGCCCAACGTGGGGTACGAACACCCGCATAAAGCCTGAGAAAGTTTAAAACGGTTTTTTGAATTGCGTATTTGAATTGATTTATGGTACAGTGACAGCATGGTGTTCAGGCAGGAATTTAAAAATGGCGTGTCCACGGCACACTGCTTAAACTCACACATTTCACAACAGGATTGGCACAAGTGTGATTGATTTAAGATTTCTGCTTATACTGAACAGAAAGGATACAGTTTAAAAAGGTTTTTCTCGTAGCAGCATATCCTGAATTCGCTCTTTGCTGGCAGCTGCAGAACAGCAGTGGGCTCCTCTGCCATACTGAAAAGCTGCTAAGAGCGGCAGAGTCAGCAATTAAAGTGACACTGACCTTTTAAAAGCTCTTTGAGTTAAAAAATGATTAAAAATTCTCAATAAGACAGATTTAGACTCTCAAAATATCTAAACGAGATACAATATATATAAAATACGCATAAGCTTCAGAGAGAGAGAGAAAAAAATAGATAAAAAAGCCCTTAAAAAATAAAAATAAAGATAAAGATAAAGGCCACATAAAGATGACAGATAAAATAAGAGTCTAAATTATGTTTATTGTGTGTTCTTTTAATTTTTTAACTTTTAATGAGATAATTGCAGAGAGACAATTGATTACTAAGGATGCTATATTGAACCAATACTTATATTTTAAACATGTCTTGACTTTAAAAATCTGTTTATAAAAATACGTTACTTGAAAAAAGAGTTTCTGCTTTTGTCTCTACAAAAGATCAAAACCTATAGATTAGTTCTAGGCAAATGTAGTTCCATCTGCCAAGGCCACCTAAATAAACATTCTTAGCTTCCAAGAGGCCAGTTAAGATGATCCAGCTTCAAAACCCCATGAGATTGTCATCGTCCTTTGACAACAAAAAATAATTAAAAAAAAACCTTTGTCCAATATCCCAAAAATATTACTTATTAATGTTTGTTTTCATTATAAATGGTTAATAGTCATAGTCAATTTCTTTAAAAAAATTTAAAAAAAAGATATGATATAAAAATGATTAAGAAAGATAAATAGATTTTGATTCATTGATATAAACTTAAGGTTAATTTTGTTATGCTGTTTATATTTTTCTACTCTTGATTAAGATATGATGCTAATATAACTCATCTAAAATTATAATGTGTAATTAAAAATACAGATTAATAGTCATTTATAATAAGCAAACTTATAGTTATGTTACTTAAGTTTTTATAAGTATACAAAGATATATTTCAAAGATATATTTCAACTACATTTGCCTAAAACTAATCTATAGGTTTTGATCTTTTGTGGGGACAAAAGCAGAAACTCTTTTTTCAAGTAACATATTTTTATATACAGATTTTTAAAGTCAAGACAAACACTTCAAAGACATACAAAATATGACATTTAAGATATTTTAAAAACTTAAAGACTTTTCTAGACAATAAGACAGGTCTGCTCCTGACAGCACCAATATATTTCAAAAAATGATAGACATTTAAAACTTCATATAAAAATTACTTTGTGGCAACAATAAGCCACTAGACAAAAAAACTGTTCTGATATTGACTACTTGCTAATATGCTATATAAACTAGACATACAAGTTCCATAAAAAAGTGACCTCTAAACTTAGGCAAAACAAGCCGAAATAGTCCTTCCAGTTCCCGCTTTACAAAAAACATTGGCAGACATTCTTCAAAACACAAGAAAAAGCAACTAATAGACTGTGTCAGATTTCTTACATCACAAGATTTGCCAGAGACTTTGGGCCATATAGACTAAAAATAAATACCCCAACGTTACAAAAAAATTTTGAGTGACTGTCTAGACAGACAGATGTCATCTCTGTCATTTTCTAGACTTTAAAAGTTGCTTACACTTCCTGTTTATTTTCATAATATTAGATCCTTCTGTGGTCTTTGATGTGGTTAAAAGTTAATAATTATAGATATATTTCTTTTTAGTTTAAAAGACATATTAAATATAAAACTTTAGATAAAATAAATAATAAAATATTCTTCTTAATTTTATAAATACAAATAGACTAGATATAATGACTATAATTCCTACTTAAGAGTTGTTCTATTATAATTTTACTATACAAAAATTTAAACCTTCCTTTTTAATTAAACAAAAAAAAATGTGGTGGAATGTTCTCTATATAATGTAAATAAAAAAACTGTTTGTGCCCATGCACGCCACCGTAGAAATGGGTAGAGAATCAGAGGCAGCCAAATAGAAGGAGGGTGGAGTTAGTCACTCTCCATCAGACTCCTAAGAACAGACATATAGAGGTTCCGACTAGCCACGGACTGTGGGCCACGTGGTAAAAGATTAATAGAAATGGGTTAATCTAAAAAAAAAAGAGCTAGCTAATAATGTGCTTAAGATATGTGTCAAACAATATAAAATATTTAAGCGTGTGATTTCATTTCTTTGGTGTACAAAAGCTGCCGCAGCAGGCCACGTTACAAACCACCATTGCCACACGCGTGCCAGGTCAATCCTCCCAGACCCAAAACGGTCTAAAAAAAACATACTACAACATTAATTGGTAATCAAAGAAATAGATTTTGGTTATGTTTGCTTTATCTCCACTTATCAATTTTATATTTTTACTTATTTGCTTTTATTCCTTATTATGTAGTCTTGCATTATTCCTTTTGAAGTATTATAAAGAGTTTGTTCCATACTTTTGCAAACTGTAAGGAACAAATCTAAGCTTTCACATTATGTACAAGAGCTCTACCCTTCATCCTTTGAGTATTTAGGCATTTTGATGATGAATTCAGACACTGAATAATAATTATTCCAAAATTAGATCAAATTTACCATAAAGCAAACATTACTTAAGAGATTATTGTATACTTACCTGTACTTGAAATTAGTACATCAAACAGAATCTTTAATGCCTATCAAACTCATATGCTTACTACTAAATAAAAATTGTTAAAACTTGAGGAAAATAAGTGCAAGGCTTACTTGTCTCATCTAAATTGTTTTGGATGACAACTGAAACAAAATAAGGGAATAGTGTTGCTAAGAGCATACATATATATGTGTAGTAGCATGAATTCAGGTTGCATAAATGAGATTCAGAGCCAAATATTGGGGAAGGATGAAATATCAGAGAGAGGAAGAACCATAGTCAATTCTCACCCAGCTGTCTTGCAACTTCCTCAGCCTTGCTCTTGGTCATTTCTGAATGTCACTTCTGCTTCTCTGGGTTTCTACAAGCCCTTATATACCCTATCCCATCCAGGTTAGGATTAAAGGCATGTAGTCTTGAACTCACAGAAACAGAAGAAGTTCTTTCTCTGGAGTTATGGGATAAAGGGTTTTGGTCATCACTCCTAGCTTTCCCTGTGCTGGGATTAAAGGTGTGTGTGACTGATTCAGCGATTTATTTTTGTATTCAAGATTTAAGAATTTCCTGAGCTGTCTGCCTAGGATTTGACTGTGTGTTTTCTCCCCTAATATTCAGGTTTTGCTAAGTGGCTAATATATATCCACATACATGTGTATGTCAATATTATTATTCTTACTTTAATTACTTTCATTATTTCCCCAGTGCTTTAAATATCACATAATATTGCTTTCTATGGAGCTCCAGTGGCACAATCTGTTAGCACGCGGTACTTATACAGCAGTATATTGCTTTCTATGATATATATGTATATATACATACACATATAGAGAGAGATAGATGTGTGTGTGTGTGTGTGTGTGTGTGTGTGTGTTTGCATACTGCTCTTGGGAGAGTCAGGTAAGGAAACCGACATAATTTCAAGAATAGCATGACTCTTGTGGCTGAATACTTGGACAGTCTTTGTTCCCAAACTGAAGATGATATAGCTTCTTCCTGGCTTCCAGTGTCCATAGCATATAAGAGGGAATTAAACCTTTGATGCTCGAAAGAGTAATGAAAAAATAAATAGGGAAATACATTATATATCTAGAATATATTTGTGAATTGTGGGAAAAAATACTAGAAGTACATTGTACCTTTTAACTCCTGGTTGGCCATGACCATGACCAAGTATGCAGGATATTTCTTCTCATCTTTTTAAATACTTTTACCCTACATAGTCTTTTTCTGAGTGACACTATGTTTCTATAGACTTGTTACTTTAAGTTCTAGAGTATTGATTTTGCTTTGTGACTCACTGATCCTAAAAAGGCTCTCTGTCTAGCCACAGTTGTGAAGTTATTTGTTGGAGCTTGGTGGACTGAACAGAAGACACACATGTGATGACAATATAATTATAAATTATCTTTGTCAGAATCATTAGTGGTATTTGGTATCTTTTAAAGGTTTATTGCATCATATCCTTTCAGAACTATTTCATTAGCACATTTATTGACTAAGTTTTTCATTTTTTGTTTCACTGAGGTATTATAGTGGCCTTTGTATATAGTCAACACACGTCTCACTCCTTGCAGAAGATAATAGTCACTATCTTAGCAGCCATAAGTTGTCCACAGCACTTTATCTAGTGATATGGATCATGCAATATTTCCTCTATCCATATTGACATGCTAAACTACTATTCCCATAGTCAAGCCGTGTTTAGGAGAAAACACTTTAGAATTCATAAATGCAGTATCCTTCTCATATACAGAAGATATTGTCACTTTAGTCTCTACCAGCTAGCAAGCAAATGAGAGACCTGCCAATAGGCTGCCCCATCACTTCCATAACATGATGGGATCTTTCTCACAAAGACACAATCTATTATTGAAATATTTATTTGTAATATATTGTATAAAGATAAGTGACATCTAAATCTTGCTATACCACTCTGTTACCCAGCTCCAAGCACCTGAACATAGTCCCTGGGGATAGCCTCCTCACCTCCTACAACCTAAGCACACTACATAGGCACAGTCTTAAACTATATCTGTTGGAAAAACAGTTCCCACCAGCCCGCAAGGAGACTACATAAGCATAAATGCAAAGCACACCAGTTTAAAGAATGAGCACATAACCAACTCACATCAGTTGGAAGAAGAGACTATGTAGGCACAGATACATTTTACAGAAATTGGTAAAATAAAAGAGTAAATGTCAATGTAATAATATAGAAAATATCTAAATTAGCAATATGATACCACCAGGACCAAGTAATCCTACAAAAGTAAGACCTCAATATACAATGCATCTGAAATGCAAGAAAATGACCTTAAACTGACCTTATGAAAATGGAGGCTCTTAAAGAAGATATAAAGAATTTGCTAAAAAATTGAGTAAAATACAATCATGAATGGAAAAAATCAAACCCTATAATGAAAGATAAACAAGCAAACAAAAGGACAACAACAAAGCAAACAGGTAAACACAATATTTCAATACTTGAAAACTAAATAGAAACAAGCAAGAAAACACAAGCCAAGAAAATTCTGGAAATAGAAAGTCTTGGGATATGAACAGGAACTACTGATACAAGCAAAAAATTTAAGTCACTGAAAAAAGAAATTAAAGAAAATATCAGAAAATGGAAAGAACTCCCATGCTTCTGGATAGTAGGATCAACATAAGAAAAATGACAATTTTGCAAAACGCAATCTACAAACCCAATGCAGTACCCATTAAAATCCCAACACAATTTTTTACAAACCTTAAAAGAAAAATATTCAACTTCATGTGGAACAACAGGAAACCCATGATTATCAAAACAATCCTGCTTAATAAAAGAACTTCAGAAGGCAGAAACATCTCTGACTTCAAGTTATAATATAGGACTATAGTAATTAAAACAGCCTGGTACTGGCATAAAACCTGTCTCATAGATCAATGAAATCAAATTGAAGATCTTGACATTAACCAAAAGCCTATGAAAACCTGATCTTTGACAAAATCTTTTTTGACAAGATCTTTTTCAATGGAAAAAGATAATATCTTTAACAAATGTTGTTGGCATAACTGGATGGTAGCATATTGAAGAATGCAAATAGATCTAAACTTATCACACTGCACAAAACTCAAATCCAAGTGGATCAAAGAACTCAACATAAAACCAGCTACACTGAACTTGATAGAAAGTAAAGTGGGAAATACCCTCCAATGCATTGGCACAGGTGACATCTTCCTAAATATAACCCCAGTAGCACAGACACTAAGAACAACAATAAATAAGAGGGGTCTCCTGAAAATGAGAAGCTTCTATAAGGCCAAGGATACTGTCAGTAAGACAAAACCACAGACTACAGAATGGGAAAAGTTCTTTACCAACCCTACAAGTGACAGAGGACTGATTTCTAAAGTATTTAGAGAACTGAAGAAACTAGTGTCCAACACCCTAAATAAACCAATTAAAAAATGGGGTTCAGAACTAAAAAAAGAATTCTTGACAGAGGAATTAAAAATGGCTGAAAGGCACTTGAAAGATTGCCCAACATCTTTAATCATCAGAGAAATGCAAATCAAAACAACTTTGAGATACAACCTTACACCTGTCAGAATGTTTTACATGAAAATCTCAGAGGACAGCCTAATTTGAAGAGGATGTTCAGCAAGGGTAACATTCCTCCATTGTTGGTGGGAGTATAAACTTGTGCAGCCACTATGGAATGCAGTATGGCAGTTCCTCAGAACTGAGAATCAATCTCCTCAAGGACCCAGCAATACCACTATTGGGCATATATCCAAAGGATGCCATCTCATTCTCACTTCAAAAGCATTAGCTATACATTCCAGGACTTGACAATCAATAACACTTTTTAGGATCCCCTAAAGATGCCATTGACCCCCAGACAGCAGGAAATAAATTTAAGAACACAAGTCCCACATTCCCAAGAGGTGGGGTGGGTGATTGTTGTTTAGGGTAATTTGTTAAAAATTGTTATTGGTTATGGTTAGAAAAAAGCTAAATAAGAGAGATTAGACTTAGTCCATGTGACATTCACGTTTTGGGGCCCCATCTTCATTTTGGTTATTTCCAGTTTATAGTTAGGCACTGTCTTGGATTACTGAAGAAAACTGATAACTGATATATGTTTAGCCATGTAGCTTGATAACTTTTTGCTCAGTTCAGCACTCTCATCATCTTTTACCTGTGTTTGACAGCATCTGTTGTTCTGCTCTTCATCTTCAGCTTCCTAGAACTTCCCTAGTTTGCTTGCCCCACCTCTGCTTTCTGACTAACTACTTGACTAATAAACATTTCATTAAACCAATAGGAGTGAGAAGTATTTACAGTATACAAAAACATAGTCCCACAGAAAGATGTTATACCTCAAAAGACATAAATAGATATCTTAAGACCATTTCTCCCAAACACAAAGAAGTACCTTCTCATCACCTCATAAAATCTTCTCTAAAACTGACTAAATACTGGGGCATAAAGCAACTCTTAACAGACAACAAAATTGTAATAACCACCAATATCTTATCATATAATCATATTAGAATTCAACATCAATAAAAATTAGAGAAAGCCTATGGACTAAAAAAATAGTAACAACTCTCAACTAAATTAATAATGGGTCATGAAAGAACACTGTGTTTGACAATTAATAAACTGGACCTCCTAAAACTTAAAAGCTTCTGTAAGGCAAACAGTACTGTCAATAATGATTACAGAATAGAAATTGATGTGCACCAACTCTACATCTGACAGAGGGCTGATTTCCAAACTATGTAAAGAACTTAAGAAATTAGACATCAAAATACACCCCATTAGAACATTCTCCTGAACTCATCAACCCATTTATTTGCTGGCTATATACAGAAAATGTAATATATAAATAAGATGGTATTTTACTCAGTTATAAAGTGTAAAAGAATCATTATGACTTCCAGGGGAAAAAAAGATGGGACTGGTAATCAGCATATTAAAGTAATTCAAATTTAAAAAAATATACTCTATATGCATCATCTAGATTTAAGATTATATTTATATAAAACACATATAGTTATCCATATGCCTATAACATAAAGAATGATGTGGGCCACAAAAGACAGAAAAGGGTAGAGGGTTTATATCTGGAACAGAGGGTGATGAAATATATTTGACATGTCTAGACAAAAAACATATGGAAACATTGATAGTGGTGAGAAAGAGAAGACAACTTGGAGAGAAATAAGAACAATGTATGCAAGCATTCATGTGTGAAAATATGGCAAAGAAACCTTTCAATACAGTAAATAAGTCTAAAACAATAACAAGCTTAAAATTTTCAAGAAGGAGTTTATTAGAACTATGCCATCAAAAAGTAATTAGATTTATTGTTTAGGTATAAATTTAAGACTATCTAGTATGAAATGATATGCTGATAAGATTTCTCTTAGAGATTTGCAACTTTCCTGAAAAGGTAAATAGTCTACAATTTCCCATTCTGTTTTACTACAGATTATGTTTGGTTAGATAAACATAACATAATATATTTAAGATTGTCACAGAACAAGATTTATTTTATATTTTATTAAGTTGTATGACACATTAATAAAAGTATTTCTCTGAAAATATGCACATGTTTTGTTTACAAATTATTCTGAAAATTTTCTGCCATCTATAATCTAAATACAATAACATGTAAGGGTCTGCAATAGTATGGAAATTTAATACACTTTGTAATCACCATTAAAATAGCCCACATAAATTTAATATGCAAGTTATTACCCATTCTTAATTGCACAGTACGTTTTTATTATTGTATTTCCTTACTCTGTGTATACTTTTTGTAATGAGTGAACAATTGATACACAATAGATTAAAACTTTGTAATTCTCCTTTGGGCTAAGTGCAATCTCATTGCTATATAAAGTGGTTTCTCTTCTGAGAATGTCTTTTGACAGCAAACCTCCTTCATGGCATTCTTCATCTCCTTATTTCTAAGCATATATATGAGAGGATTGAAAATTGGAGCAATGATGATGTAAAAGAGGGCAAAGATTTTGTCCTCACAGAAAGTGGTAGGAGGTATAAGGTAGGCAAAAATGGAAGAGCCATAGAAAAAAATAACCACAGTGATGTGGGAACCACAGGTATAAAGTGCTTTTTATCTTCCTTTTGCTAAGTCATTCCTTAATGTTAATAATATCATCACATATGAGCCAAACAGGAGAGTAAAGGTTACTAAGGCAACATCTCCGGAATCAGCCATCATGATGACACCTGTGATGTACGTATCAGTACAAGCAAGTTTCAGCAAAAGGAAAAAGCTCAGTAGTAGTGTTCAGTTTCTTTGGGGCCACAGAATGGTAAACAGATTAGCAAAGAAAACTCATAAAATGATCGGGCAGCACTTCTAGTCCAAGAAGTGCAGATCAGGATGTAGCACCTGTTTCTCTTCATGGTGACCATGTAGTGAAGGAGCCTGCAGATGGCCATACAATGGTCAAAGGCCATGACTGTCAGGATTAAGATTTCAATCTTTCCAAAGAACTGAATGGCAAAAACCTGCCCCATGCATTTCATATAGATTTTTTTTTTCTCACTAGCAGATCCTCAATCTGTTTGGGTGTGACACAGGAGGTATTGCAGATGTCCATGGATGATAGGTAACTGAGAAAACAATACATTGGTTGCTTGAACAGAGAACTGCATTTAATTGAGATAAGGATCAGCAGATTCTCAGGTAAGTTGACAAGGTAACAGAATGAGAAGAACTTAAAGCAAAACAGTTGTATATTCTGCTTTGAAAACAGATCCATGAGAAAGAATCCTGATAAGATTCCCTAGCATTCTATTTATTATATTCTGTACAAGAATATTTATCTGTGGAAATAGAACTTCAGATTAACAGTTATAAAATAATCACAGCCATGTTAGCAGTACTGATAATTCATAGATATGTTCTTAATGAATCACAGAAGCTAATCAATTCAATAAATTAATTTTATATTTCCCTATAAATTATTTTTAAAAATAATTTTATTAGTATTTTCAAATATTCTACTACATTGATAATACTAATAGAATTTATTAGTTTTTAAAAGATAAGTTTAAAGTTGTATTATTATTATTTATAATGATATAAAACAGACAAAATGACTTTAAGTAGAAAATTATTTCACTTGTGATTTATTTATATAATTTATACATACCATGATTTTACTTTTGAAATTATTATCTTCTCAGAGCATATGATAAAATTTTAGTTTTTTATAGATACTTTTTATGGCATATTACTTTAAAACTATATTATTAATATTTTAAGTTGCATTGTTGTTAAAACATTCTACTGCCATGGTAAAAATAACTTCGGAAGAAAAAAAACATATCTATTGAGAATATAGTATTTTGTGTATGCAAGAAACTACTAAAGCTTTGGAAATACAGTGACAATTTAATTGTCAAAACTTTGAAAATAATTACAAAAATAGTTATTTAACTTTTAGTAAAATATACTATATACATATGTAAAAGCTACTATCATTTAGGAACAAAAACAAAAAATCTGTATCACATTTTTGTTTCCCTTACTACTTAAAAGAATTGTAATGTGGATGGATGAGCCATTATTTCTTTTTTTGTGGGTCAACTATTTATTATTATTATTATTATTAACAAAGAAGTCTCACTTTCTATCCTTGTATATCCTTATTCAAGTTCCCTTCCCCCTCCCACCACATCAAGTCATTCCAAACCCTAACGCTAACTAAGCAATATTGGGTCAGTGGGACCATGGAACTGCCTGGTACCTGCCCAGGGAGGGGATGAGGAGTTCTGGAGAAGAAATAATGAGCCATTATTTCTTATTTTCATGAAGATTCTCTGGTTTAAATCAAGTCTTTATTAATTTTGATGGTATCTATAGCTTTTCTTCACCCATGGAAACAAAAGCAAAATCTTTTCCCTAACATAGCACATATCTTGACATCCATTCTGAGTTCAGTACATCTTTGAAAGAGACAGGCTGATTCAGCTCAGTATTTGTTTTAATAATCCAATGCCTTTCAACAACTATTGTTTCTTTCTCATTAGCATTGAGAAAATTCATAGTTAATAAAGCATTAGGTAGCCTATTTCCAGGGTATTTTTTGTTATTCCTTTCTGCTTATTTAGCATATTCATAAGAGTTTGATTTGATCTCTCTACTACTGCTTGCACTGTAGGATTGTGTGGTATACCTGTCCTATGCTTCACATTATAATAAGGAAATACTGTTTCATTTTATTTGAGACATGTGTCGGAGCATTATCAATCTTAATTTATACAAGTATTACCATGATGGCCATAAATTCTAGCAAATGTGTGATTACAGAATCAGCTTTTCTGAACTCCAAGCAGTTGCCCATTGTAATTCTGAAAACATATCTATTGTATAATGTACAGACCTTAATTTTCCAATTTCTGTAAAATTAAACATATTCATCTGTGAAAGTTCATTTCTATGTATACCTTTATAACTACTTCTGCTGGTAATAATGTTTGGTTATAGAAGGTACAAGTAAGAAATCTTTTTACAATTTCTTTGATTTGTTGCCAAGTGATAGAGAAATCTTTTTTAATCCTTTGCTATTGATATGACACTTTTATGAAACTCTAAGGCCTCTAGCACATTTTCTGTTAATGATTTGTTGAAACAGAACAAATAATGAAGTTAATTCTGACTCATCATTAATAAAATCAGCAGTTTCCATGTATAAAACATCTCTTTCTGCATTCTGAGAATCAGTGACTATGTTAAAACATTCAATAAAATCTAATAACACTATTATGATGCTATATACTTCTGACTTTGGACAGAATTATAAGGTATTTGAGCCACTTTATTTACATTTACCAGAATATATTCAGTTTCTATTTTCATTATGCCTCTATTCTAATTTTCGAGTCTTGAAGTATTTTGTTCATATACTTGATTGTTTTTTTCTTGAGTTTCTTTGCTTTCTTTAAGGAATATATTGTTTCCACTTTTGTTGACATTTTTATCCATTATTTTAAAGAAAGTTTTGTTTTAATTTTCCTTCAAAGACATGTATAATTTTCATGAAGTTATTTCTAAGGTGGTTTTTCTTTTCTGGTTCATCTGCTTGGGATGTTCAGGACTTACTCTTGTAGAAGGACTAGTTTCTGGTGGTGCCATGTTGCTATTTATGTTGTCGAGTGCATTCATACACAGCCACCTACCAATATCCTTTTCCAAGTAGTACAATTGTGGCCTGTGACTGTTATGGTCTCACTTCTTCCAAATCATTTCAGGAAGAATGTGTATGTTTGGCAACCACAGCTGAGGAAATGGTTTGTGAGTTGAGTGTAGGGCAAGAAGAAAAGCTGTGTATGGATTCTGAGGTTGTGATGAGTTTGGACACTATCTTTAATATTTGATATTAAAGTATTGAAGTAAAGTATTATGTTTTAACCATAAACTATTATAAATGGTTCTGGAAGGATTTTCTGGGCCTGGATCAGAGTTTTAGTCTCACTCTCGGTCCCAATTAGCCTCAAATAATCACACACAGGCTTATATTAATTTTATGCTGATTGACCAAGGGCCCATATGTATTTGCTAACTCCTTAATCTGAACTCAAACAGTGATGTTTTGGTGACTCTGGCATCTGTGTCTTGTGTCTGTCTCTGCTCTGAGATATTCCTGAGTTGTCTTAGGCTGGTAGCCCACCCACATTTCCTCTTTGCCTTTGGCCAATCAGCTTTTTTATTAAACCCATAGGCAAGACAAATATTTGTATTACCAACATAATTCCACTAAAATAAGCTATGTGTAATGAACAGAATAAGGAAAACGGCATCATCATCTGTAACAGTTATAATATCATTGTGTTGGTAACATTATTAACCATTTGAAAAAGCTAGTTAGTTGGAGAATCACAAGTTTATGTTAATATTATGTAAGACAATGACAATAGAGAGTGAATAGTTAATTGGTTTTTATTAGTTATTATTCTCATTATTGTAAAAAATATCTTGAGAAAAATAACTTTAAAAAAGGATAGCAAAATTGTTTTGGTAATCCTGGCTTTCTTGTTATTCTGAATGAAATTGAATATTGTTTTTTCAAAGTCTGTAAAAAATTGTGTTGGGATTTTCATTGGAAGTGCATTGAATCTGTAGATTGCCTTTGGTAGAATTGCCATTTTTACTCTATTGATACTACTTATCCCAGAACATGGGAGTGTTTTCCATTTTATAATATCCTCTTCAATTTCTTTCTTCACTGATTTAAAATTTTTATCAAATAGATCTGATACATCTTTGGTTATAGTTACTTCAAGGTATTTAGTGCTATTTGCAGCTATTATAAAGGGTGATGTTTCCCTTATTTTTTTTTCATGCATTTTATCTTTAGTGTATAGAAGGACTGCTGATTTCTTTGAGTTAATCTTGTATCCTGCTATATTGCTGAAGTGTTTATCAGCTGTAGAAATTCCCTGGTAGAATTTTGTGTGTCAATTATGTATACAATCATATCATTTGCATATAGAGATAGTTTCACTTCTTTTTTCCAATTTGAATCCCCTTAATCTCCTTTTGTCTGCTTATTGCTTTAGCTAAAATTATGAGAACTATATTGAATAGAAAAGGAGACAGACAATATTCTTCTCTAGTTTTAGATTTTAGTGGGATTGCTTTGTGTTTTTCTCCATTAAGTTTGATGTTGGCTGTCGGCTTCTTGTAAATCGCCTTTATTGTATTTATATATTTTCTGTGTATTCCTGATTTCCCCAGGAATTTTTTCATTAGGGAGTGTTGGATTTTGTCCAAGGCTTTTTTAGCATCTAAGGGTATGATCATGTGTTTTTTTTCCTTCAGTTTTTTTGTATGATGGATGACATTCACAGTTTTTCATATGTTGAACCATCCTTGCATTTCTGGAATGAAACCTACTTGATTATGGTGGATGATATTTATATATGTTGCTGTATACAGTTTGCAAAATAATTGGTGAGAATTTGAACATCAATATTCATGAGAGAAATTGGTCTGTAATTCTTCTTAGTTGTATCTTTGAGTGGCTTAGGTTTTAGGGTAATTGTGGACTCATAAAAAGAGATTTGAAATAGTCCTTCAGTTTCTAATGTATGAAAAAGTTTGAGGAGTACTAGTAATAGTTCTTTTTTGAATGTCTGGTAGGGTTTTGCACTGAAACCATATGTACCTGAGCTTGTTTTACTTGGGAGGCTTTTAATGACATCTTCAATTTCCTTTAGGTTTATAGGTCTGTTTAAGTATTTAATCTGGTCTTGATTCAGTTTTGGTAAATGATACGTGTCCAAAAACCTGTCCATTTCTTCTAGGTTTTCCATTTTTGGAGTATAGATTTTAAAAGTATGAACTAATAATTCTCTGGATTTCCTGGAGGTCTGCTTCTATGTCCCTCTTTTCATTTCTGAGTTTGTTGATTTGGATACTCTCTCCTGTTTTTTGGTTAGTTTGGATAAGGGTTTATTGTTCGACATCTTTAGCCATCATAGAAATGCAAATCAAAAGAACTTTGAGATACCATCTTACACCTGTCAGATTGGCTAAGATAAAAGACACAGATGATTGCCTATACTGGAGATGTTGCAAAGCAAGGAGAACACTCCTCCATTGTTTGTAGGAGTATAAGCTTGTTCAACCACTCTGGAATGCAGTATTTTGATTTGTCAGAAAATTGAGAATCAATTTCCCCAATGATTCAGTAATACAACTACTGGCCATATACCCTAAAGACGCACATCTGCACTCAAAGGCATTAGTTCAACTAAGCTCATAACAGCAATATTTGTAATAGCAAGAACCTGGAAGCAACCTAGATGCACCTCATCTGAAGAATGGATTAACAAGCTCTGATACACCTACACAATGGAGTATTACTCAGCAGCAAGAAAAAATGATATTCTAAAATTTGCAGGCAAATGAATGGATTTGGAGATTATCCTGCTGAGCAAGGTATCACAAACCCAGAAAGATAAGCAGAGGATGTACTCAGTCATTAGTGGCCTTTAAACAAAAATTAATGCATGTCCAAGCTGCAAACCACAACCACTGAACAACTTGGGATCTGAAACACCTTGGGCCA
The DNA here is from genome assembly GCA_004025045.1 of Sigmodon hispidus. Lineage (NCBI taxonomy): Eukaryota > Metazoa > Chordata > Mammalia > Rodentia > Cricetidae > Sigmodon > Sigmodon hispidus. Next base: position 85,793 of record PVIH01004320.1, read on the forward strand.
GCATCTTAGAGCCTATTTCCTCCAGAGGAACACCTGACCCAATCTTGATGTTGGCATGAGGAAAGCAGATCTGACTGGAGTAGATGCTGAACTAAGCCATATTGAGACCTTGGATCCTCCTGCCCTTGCTGGGGAGGAGATAAAGTGATGGGGAGAAGAGAGAGTGCCTGGGAAGTTTGGAACGTTAAGAGGATACATGGATAAAAATTATGACTTATTCATAATAAAAGACACACAAAGACTCTCAAAACCACATACACTCTCAAAAAGAAGGATAGCTTATTTCATCTTCTAGTTTGTGGATAAAGTCCTTCATAGCAGTATAGTCTTGATGGCAGACAGCATCCAGTGGCTTCTTATCCATTTGCATCCACAGTCAGAAAGAACGAGGTAAAAAAAAAAAATCTTCTACATATTGTTAGTCCAAGAGACCCCAGGACCAGGAATTGGCTCACCCACAACTAAGATGACTCTTTTTACATTAATTGAATAAATTATTCATAGGCATACCTAGATAATTACCTTCTAGGTGATTCCAGAACTTTCTGTAATAACAATGAACACCACAGCTGGTTGGTGCATTTATATGAGCATGGAAAATGCTGATGGAAGCCTTATCTAATGTCTAATGGATTTCAAACTCTATGTTAACTACAGTGATAAGCATTCAGGAAACCTTGTGAATTTGCTTTTAAAAATTGTTAAATGGTCTTTTTTGCTGTATGAATTTTGAAGGAAGAGGAAAAAATAATATAAGTTGTTTATTTGTTTTTTGACATACACATGTAGGAAGTAATTATATTTAAATTCTTCATGTGTATTAAAAACAAAACTCAAAGTCATGAAATATATTTTCATTAATAATCAAGTTTATGAATATTCATCTAGAAAGGATATAGAAAAATGTGACATTTGTGAGTAGGAATTTAGAAAATTTGAGAAATATCCTTTTGAAATATCAATACCTGCTTTGCTATCAATTGTTGATAATAAATTAATTAAAACATTTGAGGTGCCATGAACCCATGTTCAAATGCGATATGATCTTATTTACATAGTACTTTTTCTTTTTTTTTTTTTTTTTTTTTAAAAAAAAACTTTATTTATTTGCCTTGGTGTTTGCCTGGAACTGGAACTACAGACAGCTGTTAGCTGCCATGTGGGTGCTGGGAATCGAACCCGGGTCCTCTGGAAGAGCAGACGGTGCTCTTAACCGCTGAGCCATCTCTCCAGCCCCACTTTTTCTTTTTCATCAGCCTTTATCTTTCTTTTATTTTTGTTTGTTTGTTTCTTACTGTTTTAAGGATGGAACCGAGGGCCTTCTTCATGATAATCAAGATTCCTGCCCATGAAATATATTCCATCAGGATATTACCACTTGAAGTGGTAATTTGTGTAGCAACATAATTTATAACCTGTGAAAATGAAAAACATAGCTATGTTTAATTCTGAGACAAAAGTCCAGAATGAGTGTGAATTATAATAATATTGATAAGATTATATTAAAAATAAAAATACACAATTTAAAAACCTCATATAGCTAAAAATCCAAAGAGAATAAAGTCTAGTTTTTACTTGCATCCTTAGAGATAAGAATCCTAAAATTTTATGTATTACTTATTGCTAACAGATAAATCTTTCCTCTGTCATTCCTGGTGCTCATGAGTCTCTAAGGAGTTTACCTATTCCAAGGTAGAAATGCATGGTTAACCAGAAAGACCATAACTTCCTCAAAATAATTTAAATTATTTAACTAAAAAAATTAATAAAGATTATGATATTTTTCCTCTCCACCCAGAAAGAATGAATCCCCCAACCCTGCCCACATCCCTATGACTGTATTTATTTTATTCTATTATACAATGGTCTTTTACTTTGATATGCAAAATCAGGATGCATAAATTTCTACTCCCCTGTTCATAATTCTATAACAACAATGGGAAAAAAATCTAGTTCACATCCAAGTGAAAGACTCCTCCTTCTTTCACCATCTACATGAGGTTAACCTGTTTTTCAGGCAAGGTCTAGATTTTACAAATGGTACTTTTAAGTTTTTCTTATAGTTCAACTCTATATCACTATAAATACTTCAGGGACATAAGGAGGTTACACAAATTGTCATTTCCAAAATCATGGATTCTAATCTTTATCTTGGCAGAGTGAGAATTTTGTTTTGTATAGCTCCATATGATTTAACCTCATAAGCATTCTTAAAAATAATTAGAACAAAATGTTTAAAAATAATTAAAATATATAATTTTACACATATATGTTTATCAATTTTTATTTACTTAACTGTATGTACAAGAATATTATCTATTAATACTTATCTATATGAGAAGATTATATTAGATTATTTTTATAATTTTATTGTATTATTTACTTATTTGTGTATTTATTTATTGTTACCTATATCTAACATGACATGAGTGAGGATGTCAAAGGATAATTTATGGGGATATATTCTGTTCTAAATTATGTGGGTTTCAAGCATAGTCCTCTAATATTGTGGTTTGGTAGCAAGTACCCATGAAATCTGGTTGCAGACTGTTTTATACATGCATATATAAGACAGATAATGTGATTATATACCCTCAATAATACTTCATTTTACAGCCCATGTATCAAAACTAAACCCTTAAGTAGCTATACTCTAATGTCATCAAATAGTATTTATCAACTGAAGTCATACTTTAATACACCATAATTTTTTCATAGCATTTTTTACTTCTGCATTCCTCAGGGTATAGATAAGAGGGTTGAGCAAAGGTGTCCCAATTGTATAAAAGACAGCCACTATCTTATCAATTGGAAAAGTGGTTGGTGGACGAGTATACATAAATATACAAGGACCAAAAAATATGACCACCACAATAAAATGAGAAGTGCAAGTAGAAAGCGCCTTCCGTCTTCCCTCAGCACTGTGGTTTCTCAGAGAGTGTAGGATGACAATGTAGGAGATAAGCAGTAGTATGAAACTTACTGTGCAAATGGCACCACTATTAGACACAACTAGCAAATTTATCACATAGGTATCCATGCAGGCAAGCTTCAACAAAGGTGGCAAATCACAGAAATAGTGATCAATCACATTTGGCCCACAGAATGGCAATCTTAAAGCCAAGAAAATCTGTGCTGAAGAGTGTATACAAGAACCTACCCAGGCAATAATCACTAAAATACCACAGATACGATGGCTCATTATAGTTGTATATCTTAAAGGTTTACAGATGGCTACATAGCGGTCAAAGGCCATGAGGATGAGCACAAATATTTCCATGCACCCGAAGAAGTGAGCTGCAAATACCTGAGTCATACATTCATTGTAGGTAATAGTTTTTTTCTGGGAGATGGAATCCACGATCAGTCTAGGTGCTGTAGTTGTAGAGAAGCAAGCATCAGCAAAGGACAAATAGAAGAGAAAAAAGTACATGGGACTTCCAAGTGTCTGACTTATCTTAATGGTCACCACAATGAGGAAGTTCCCCATTAGAGTCATAAGGTAAATAATCAAGAAGACTCCAAATAGTGCCTTCTGTTTTTCTGGATCCTGTGTCAACCCAAACAAAATGAATTCAGTCACACTGTTGTTGTACATCATATCTGTGGCTGTAGTAGGTAGGAGTGGCTGACAAATGTCTAAGAAAGAAATGGTATATTATGATCAGTGTCGTGACCTTGAAATTCTTTGATTCTTCCTCATGTTATTAGCCATAGCTTTCTTTGTGAAGAAGATCCTGGAGGTATCATTCACCCCAAAGTTCATCCTTTAAAATTTCAACATAGATATTCAGTCTCAATGAGATTTAACATTGTTTCAAATCTCACCAAACTATGTAAGAGGTTTGAATTTGAGAACTGAAACATATGAATGTTGTTAAAGTACTTTCATTCTTACTGAAGAACAGAATTTGTTCTTTCATTACAAAGGTGACTTCATGACTTAGAATCTTAAAAAACAAAACATGTGTCTGTTGGTTTGGTAGGAGAACAAATACTTTCTCTATTTCATTCTGACTCACTTGAAGAACATAGTTTTACCTGCATGAGTAAATACATACATGTATATGCAAAACTGAAAATATGCATTTATACATACACACAGAGACCATATTACAGATTCTTTTGTGATCTATCAGGTGAAATGCATTATTCAAGGTACTAAATGACTAAAATTAATGTTTCTATTATAACAAAAATCTCAATTTAATCCATTCATCTTTTGTCAATTATACCTAAATTCTGTAGCTCCTGGATAAATTACAATCTTTAAAAATATATTTACCTATATTTTAGTGTTACATCTTATATTGAATACACTACTTTTTCTGACCATGATAAAAATAGTGTTTAAAAGAATACTTTAAGGTTGCTAAAATAAAAAAACACCTGTATATTTATATTTTTACATTTTTACTACCTCTAGGTTTTTTCCATTAGAAAATTAAATATTTTTGTGTTTGTGTTGAGAAATTTCTTTTTTTTCTTTATGTATTTTGTATTTATCAAGAAAAACAGTAAAATGAATTTAAAATGCTAAGTTAACAATAATTATGAAGAAAATAAAAATCATAAGCATGACTTATCAAGGGTAATAATGCAAATAAGTTTGCTACACATAAAATTACTTTGTGTTCAGCTTTCCCTCTGAATTTATATTTTTTCTATCTCTGTATATCCTTATTCAAGGTCCCTTCCCCCTCCTGCCACATCAGGTCATTTTTTCTTCTCCACAACTTCCCATCCCCTCCGTAGGCAGGCAGCAGACAGTCCCATGGTCCCACTGACCCAATAATGCTTAGTTCAGTCTCCACTCCTGGCAAATCCAGTTTTGTCCCCTAGAAAATTAAGTTTTACAACTTATAAGTTTGCACTTTCATTAACATTCATGGTGTCTTTAAATATGAAAAATGTTCTTTAAAATAATTTATGTCCATTTATCCATATATGTTTTTATAAACTCTAAATTATCTACTTTTTTCAACATTATATAAAAATTTCATTGTTTTGATTTTAAGTTTTATGCATTACTAAACATTTGTATTTTATTTGATTTAAAAATTCTCAGTGTAATTTCATCCTGTTATTTAGGCAAATAGTTTCTATAAAAATATCAGCATGTTTTATTATGTTTCCTTATCATCTATTTATCTGTCTTTCTGTACATCTGTCTATTTTCATGTATATATGCATATATATATATATATATATATATATATATATAGTGTGGATGTGTTTCTGTGGATGTGTGTGTGAGAGTGTGTCTTCATGTGCACTTATATCATTACATTCATGTGAAGGCCTGAGGAGTTGATTTTCTCCTTTCACCAGGTGGATCCAAGGAATCAATCTAAGGCTCTCAGCAGGTCAGCAGCCTTGCTCCTATGGCATTTCACTAACCACATGCTTTCATGCATTATAATCTTAACTATCAATTTAAATTTAATAGAATAATTATCTATACATATTTTGAGCCAACAAGCTTGTATTTTTTATTATCATAAACAAAAATTTTATAAAACATCAATTACTCAAGCACCAAGAATGACATCTAATACTAAAGTAATCATTGCTAGTAAATAATGTTTGTCAATGTTTATTTCCTTTGCTCAACTATTAACTTACTTTAGAATAATTCATGATCATGATGAACCCACCAAGGCAAACTGAATATCGAAAGAGAATTAAAACATAGCTGACTTTGGAATCACACATTCACTGTGCAGACAGAAAAACATTAAGGTAATTACTTATACTTCCAGAGAGATTTATGGGTATATCTGTATTGACATTTCTATTAACCCTTATCTTACATGCAAGTTTGGCCATAAACACAGGACTGATGAATTTTCATAATAGCTAAGATTTATAACAAAATTTTCTTGTTCTGTTATATTTGTTGACTGATAAATTTAAAATATTTCAATTTCATTATTATCCTAAACATTTTCTGGAAAGAACTTACATTTTCATATTTTTCTTCAATATGTCATACTTCTGCTCATCTTTAAAGACATTTTAAAATCTTCATATTTTCTTTAATAGATATTAATCTATCAAATAAATAGGATATGTTAGAGAATGATGTTTGCTTTTTTCTGTAACTACTTCTTTTGTTGTGACATCTTCCCATGCCATATAGTCCAATTTGCTAATGCCTCTATTTGAGCTTAAATATATAAAATATTCTTTAAAATATAACATTTATTTTTTACATTGCAAGATTTACCTTTTGTTTCAAAGAATGCATGAAAATACATGGGATTGTTGCAAGGAGTTGAAAAAGTCTGCCTATTTTGTTTGAGTTTTAATAACTTTCTTTAACTGCTTATTTTGTCTTATTGCAATTTAGTTTTTGTTATGTTTTAAACAGTTTCCACATTCTTTTCAGTTTCTATTCATATTGTTAATAAACTATAAACTAAGCAAAAAATATATGGTTTTTGATGATTAAGGAGGTGAATAGAGGGAGGTGTTTGGAAAAGGGAAATTATTCTAAATATACTCTATGAAAAAAATCCATTTTTAAAAAATGATGAATGCAAATCAAGTAGTTAGTAATAATAAGGTACAATTGGTTAGCATTAGAAGAACAGAAATCACTTTCAGAAAGACAAGAACAATTTCCCAAGTGATATTATGCACAGAGATGAACTTGATATTACCTTATTACTTAAAGAGATGAATTAAAACCACTAATAACATAGGTCATTTCCCAGCCAAATTGTCAGTTTTGTCAGTGAGGCCAAGTGAAAGTGGAGTGTGCTACCTTGATATAGACTCAAACACAATTTCTCTTCTCACTAGAGATATAAAACTTCAGAACAACAATATCGATACGTAATTATGTTTAATACAATAATTAAGTTGTTGTAAGTTTAGCATATTCAATATAAACAAAGCATGAGAAGGACTCAAAACAAGAGAACATCCACTAATAAGATTTATTAACCAGATCTTGGTGAGATGCTCAGCAAGAAAATGTGACTCCATCAAGTCTGAGGACCTGAGTGTGATCCCTAGAGCCTATATAACAGAAGCAGAAAAAGGAGTATTGCAAATTCTCTTTGATATTCACACAGGTTCTATGGTACATACAGACCAACACAAAAACACAAAACCATATATACACACACATACACATATACACAGGGACACACACACACAGAAAGAGAGAGACAGACAAACACACACACAGAAATACACACTCAGGGGGGAGGAAAAGAAGAAAGGAGGGAGAGAGAAGAGAGAAGGGGGAAGACTGAAGAAGCAGACACAAAGAGCTAAAAGAGAGACAGAGGCAGAGAGTCATAAAGAGACAGAGATAGAGAGAAAAGAGACAGACCCACAGATAAATAAATAAATGTTATAAAAATTAAACCAAAGATACATTCATCCTCTGAAATCCAAGATCGCTAATTTATTGAGTGGAATTTTGTAATTCATTTGTGGGAGGTTCTGATGGTCTTAGCTGCAATATAGAACCAGGGTCCTCTTGCTACAGACCTCATTTGTTCTTTCCTTAAACTTACAAACAGATTCCAACCTTGACCTGAAAGATTATAGGATTCAGAACAACTGGAGCACAAAGAGCTTGCTTCTCATCCTACATCACTTCTAGCTGCTGTGCTATAAACAAGCAAGATTTTGTAATGTGTTCATATTGGATCAGCATAAAACTTTTCTTATTATTAAAAAAGTGTTCTTCAAACAAAGAGAAAACAATAGTGTACTATGGATGATATGACATAATAAAATAAACACATAAAAATTTATGATGAAAGAATGTTAGTAATGTTGATGTCAAAAGTCAAACCTGCAGACTGGCCATTCAAGGCACCTCAAGTTTCATATTCCTACTAGAGGCTCTGTCTTAGAGAAGGCCTGGAAATATTCTCCTCTGCTACTTTCTAAATGAATAGCAAAATTTATCATCTTTTCTCAGTTTTATAAGAGATTTTTCATATATTTGTGTAGTTTAGACTATGGTTCCTTTAGCACAACATTTTATATTAATAGTGTTCTAATGCTACATATGATGTAGTAAAAGAAATATAATAATTGATATCAAGATACATGAGTACAGATAGACATTTCAATGTATTTATATGCATGTCTGCATCTTTATTGTCCATCCATTCATCCATTCATCCACCCATCATCCATGTATCCATCTACTTATCTATCTACTCTATTTGCTAATACATAAAAGAAATCTGAAAATCTGAGAAATTTATTAATATAATCACTGAGAGAATTTAGTAATAGAACCTTTATGTACCTAATCAAAATTAAGGACCATCATTTTTATTTTTACCTTCACTGTTTATATATATTCTCCCCTTTTTTCTATCTTTGCTAAAAAAAGACAAGTGTGCAAGTGAATTCGAATGAGTCATGTACTGTAAAATTATTACTGCTTCAAAGCACAGTAGTTGGCATACTCACTGTGACTCTCTGCATTGTTGTTCCATCTGTATCTGACCTCTTGCACTCCAGAGAGTCACACTTAATCCCCTTATCCATAACTTTCACATTTACAGCCTGATGGACTTTCCTTTTTTAAAATCTCTACTCTGTATTTCTGTCTGGGCACAAATGCTAATGCAAAAACCATTTTCTCAGCAAACTCTTTCTAGATTAACACATGTGAGGGCTGTGCTACTAACAGACTTCCATTGTAACCTTTGTATATATGTATTGTTGACTCTTGTCTTCCATTGTGAACTTTGTATGCGTGTATTGTTCACTCTTCTCATCTCTAGTACATACTTGTCTCATTTTGTTTCAGAATCACCTATTCAGTAAGTTGTACCAAACATAACAAGTTTGTGATGTTCCAGAATGCACATATTACAAAAACATTTGTCCATCAATCAACAGTCAAAAATGACCCAGAACAAGAAGCCAAGACTTTGTGGTCCAAGTACTATAATCCCTATATCTGTAAAGCATTCATGCCTATTATAGTTACATAAAGAGTCCTAGTCAAAAGAAAAATAATGTCATAGACAATTAGAGTCAGAGAAAAAAGGTCAGTAGATGAGCCAGAAAAAAATCCTATGGTAGAAAAAGTATAATACAGTGTTTTAAGATGCTATGCAATTGTTTTTTTTTAAATCTTTTTTTTGTTGTTGTTGTATTAGCCTTTTCATCCAATTCACAGGGTGAATTTTAATCAGACAGTATATGCCAGACCCTAACCTGGATTTCATCACCATTATTGTCACAGCATCTTCAGTGCAAACTGTCTACCTATCTTGGGGTTCCACACCTATTTCTGCCCCAACCTAACACTTGGCACACAAGAATTATGTAGACATCATGAGACACTGTTAAGACTCAGAGGACAGTGTAAGATAAAGAAAGACAAACCAGTAACAACTTTCCATCAATGAAGAAAAACATACCTCTTAATTCAAAAATGAAGATTTTCTGATCCTATTTGGGGAAAAATATAAATAAAATTACTAAGTTAGACTGAATAACTTACCTTTTCTTTGGGGATAAAGATATAGTTTTCAATACATTGCACATAGTTTACTCTTCTTTCTGATTTACTTTGATGATGAATCTTGTAAAAGATTACCTGCAATATGAAAATTGGAGGACTGAGTCTTTCCAGACTAAATTGTATTTTAGATTCATTCATTTGCTTTCTGCTGCATAAACTATACAGAGAGGAGAAAATCCACAGATATTCATTTTGAAAACACAGTTTAATCTCTCAGAATGGATATGGAAATATTGGCTATAATGATTCTTCTCTCTGTAGAAATAAATCACTAATAACCACATTGATTTATAGAAACATTACTAAAGTCAACAATGCCCTAAAAGTTTATGCACTTTTGAGGAATAAACATCTTTTCTCTCCACAAAATATTTATAGGTGTATGGTAACATGCCCAAATGCCCAGCCTCAGAGGGAGCAAGACCATGTTCCTTTCTACTTGCCCCTGAAGAATTTGCCAAGTGAGCTATTTAACAATTTAGTGTACTGTCATAGCAACTATACACTTAATTATTGCCAGGAAGCATTGTCAATGATATATTAATATCTCTGCTCCTACCTCCTTATTCTAAGGGACAGTTATCAAATTATTTACTGAATATTCTTTTTAATGAAACTGTCAAAGTCACATTGAAGTTTACTCTATAAAAGAAATTCACTAAGATTGTTAAATGGTTGGGAAACTCTGAGCCCATTTTAATTTAAAAGCATATTTAAATTATTTTGTATCTAAATAAATAAGATGAAATTGAGCTTTAAACTCTGTATTAAATATTGAACTTTTGACATATTTTGTAACTAGTTTCTCATCATAAAACAGTATAACCATTTAGATGCTGGAATCACATAGAAACACTAGGAAGGACTCAGGGAATCCTGTGGAAGATTCAGAGGAAGGATTGTAGAAATCAGAGAGGATAAAAACATCCCAAGAAATACCAGAAATTCAACTAACCAAGGTTCATAGGAGCTCACAGATGTTGAACCAACAACCAAGAAGCCTGAATGGGACCAATCGAGACAGTCTGCATATATCTTACAATTGTATAGTTTGGTCTTCTTGTGGGACTCGTAAAGTGGGAACAGGCCCTCTATCTGACTTTGTTACCTGCATTTGAGACTTATTGCTTCTATGTTCTCTTTTACCTTCTTTCCTTTTCAAGAATTAATAAGAGAGGACATGTTTAGTATTATCTCAAGTTGAGATGGCACTTTGATTGAAACCCATCTGAGTCCTGCCCTTTCATGGAGAAAAATAGATGAGGAGCAGATATGGTTGGTGTGCCAGAGGTGGGAAGAAACTGGAAGGAGAGGAGCAAGAAGTCAGGTTTATAAAAATAAAAATTTAAAATTTTTACCATTATATTTTGAGATACAAAGGGAGAGTACTTTCTAGTATGTTCAAATTGCTTTACCTAGTTCCAAAGACTACAACTATGTATAGTCATACATACCTACCTCCAAAAAACATACATGGAAATTAAAGTATACTAATTTACAGTGCATAATCAAAAATTTTACATTCCTTGAAAGGATGCATTTTAATATTTTAAGTAATCAGTGTTGCATCCCTTGTAACATATCAGACCACCAGGGCCTAAAGTTAGAGTTCAACAACATCAAAACCCAAAGAAAGCCTACCAACTCATGGAAAATAAACATCACTCAGCTGAACCATCTCTGGGTCAAGGAAGAAATTAAGAAAGAAATCAAAGTCTTCCTAGAATTGAATGAAAATGAATCTACAATGTATCCAAACTTGTGGGACACAATGAAAGCAGTCTTGAAAGGAAAATTCATAGCGCTAGATGCCTATGTGAAAACCTAGAGAAATCCCACACTAGAGACCTAACAGCTCAGCTGAAAGCCTTAGAACAATTAGAAGCGAAGTCACCTAGAAGAGTAGAAGGCAGGAAATAATCAAACTTAGAGCTGAAATCAATACAATTGAAACAAAAAGAACAATACAAACAATCAATGAATCTAAGAGTTGGTTCTTTGAGAAAGTCAACTAGATAGATAAGCCCTTAGCAAAACTAATCAAAAAACACAGAGAGAGTGTTCAAATCCCAGTGCACTCTGTAACAGGGGCAGATAAAGTCTGCCTCTCACCATACCCACAGCTGCTGCTGAGGGATTTTGTAGGGCTACCCACCTTGACCTCAAACTGAGCAAACAGATAACTACAGGGGTCCCTGAAGGACAGACTCAGACCCAGTCCAGTGGTGAGGAGGGGTCACCAGGTCCAAGTGCCTATATCCCAGTCAGGGAGGGAGAGTTGACCTCCCATCGGATCTGGTTCTGCTTCCTGGACCAGGTGCTGTCTGCAGACTCCCAGTGGACTCTGTAGCAGGGGCAGATAAAGTCTGCCAGTCATGATACCCACAACTGCTGCTGACGAATTTGCATGGCTACCCACCTCGATCTTAAACTGAGCAAACAGATAACTACAGGATTCCCTTGAGGACAGACTCAGACCCTGCCCAGAGGTAAGGAGGGGTCACCAGGCCCCAGTGCCTATATCCCAGCCAGGGAGGGAGAGTTGACCTTCCATCGGTTCTGGTTCCCCTTCCGGGACTGGGTGCTGTCTGCAGAGTACCAGTGCACTCTGTAGCAGTGGCAGATAAAGACTGACTCTCATCATACCCACAGCTGCTGCTGAGGGAACTTGCACCGCTACCCACCTCAACTTCCAACTGAACAAACAAATAAATTCTGGGGTCTCAGAAGGACAGGCTCGGACCATGCCCAGAGAGGTGACAGGAGGCACACAAGCCTGAGTGGCACAACTGACTAGGACCCATATAATTGTGATCCACTGAAGCCATGGGCAAACGTCAGTGCTAAAAATTACATAATAATACAAAGAAAAACATGGTAACTCCAGAAGAGAGTGGCGATCTTACAAATACAAGACCTGAACTGAGCAATGAAAATGAAACAGAAGGAAGCAACACCAAAAATTCCTTTTTGATGATCATCGAATCTCTCAAAGAAGATATGAAAAATAGCCTTAAAGAAATAGAAGAAAGACCCTGACCAGAGAGGTGACAGGAGGAACACAAACCTGAGTGCCACAACTGACCAGGAGCCATCTAATCGTGAACCACTGAAGCCATGGGCAAACGTCAGTGCAAAAAATTACATAATAATACAAAGGACAAAATGGTAACTCCAGAAGAGAGTGGATATCTTACAAATACAAGATCTGAACTGAGCAATGAAGAGGAAACAGAAGGAAGCAACACCAAAAACTCCTTTTCGATGGACATGGAAGCTCTAAAAGAAGATATGAAAAAAAGCATTAAAGAAATAGAAGAAAATACAAACAAAAAAATGGAAGAGATGAACAAATCTATGAAAGAAACATGCCAGGAAATAAAAGCTTAAATAAAAGCTGAAATAGAAGCAATAAAAAAGGCACAAAATGAGGCATAGATAGAAATAGAAAACCTGAAGAAAAAAAGGTGGAACCACAGATACAAGCATAACAAACAGAGTTCAAGAGATGGAAGATAGAATCTCTGAAGTGGAACACTCAGTCACTCAATTAGATATATCAGTCAAAGAAAATAGTAAAACTAAAAAAGCCATAACTCAAAATGTCCAGGAAATCTGGGACACCATGAAAAGACCAAATTTGAGAATAGTAGGAATAAAAGAAGGAGAAGAATACCAGCTCAAAGGAACAGATAATGTTTTCAATAAAATCATAGAAGAAGACTTCCCTAACCTGAAGAAGGAAATGCCTATAAAGATACAAAAAGCTTACAGAACACCAAATAGATATGATCCAAAAAAAAGTCAGCCCACCACTGCACCACATTATAATCAAGCCACAAAACATACAGAACAAAGAAAAAATTTTAAGAGCTGCAAAAGAAAAGGGCCAACTCATGTATAAAGGCAGACCCATCAGAAAAATGCCTGACTACTCAATGGAAACAATGAAAGCTATAAGGGCTTGGTCAGAAGTTATACAGACGCTAAAACAGCATGACTGCCAAACTAGAATACTATACCCTGCAAAATTATCAATCACCATAGATGGAGTAAACAAGGTATTTCAGGACAAAGTCAGACTGAAAGAATATCTATCTACCAATCCAGCACTACATAGAGTATTAGAGGGAAAACTCCAACCTAAGGACCCCAGATACACCCACAAAATCACAAACAATCAATAATTCCACAGAAGAATACCCTAGAGAAAGTAAATACAAACAATTTACCACCAAAAATGGCAGGAAATATTAATCAATGTCACTAATTTCCCTTAATATCAATGGTCTCAACTCTCCTATAAAACATCACACACTAACAAGGTGGACACAAAACAGAAACCATCTTTCTGTTGCCTACAAGAAACACCTCAACCGCAATGGCAGACACAGGATTAAAATAAAGGTTTGCCAAAAAATTTTCCAGTCAAAGGTCCTAAGAAATGAGCAGGGGTTGCAATCCTAATATCTGACAAAGTAGATTTTAAGCTAAAAGCAATTAAAAGGGACCAAGAAGGTCACTACTTATTTATCACAGGAAAAATTGGTCAAGAGGAAATTTCAATCTTGAATATTTATGCCCCTAATATAAGGGCACCTACTTATGTTAAAGAAACACTTCTAAAGCTCGAATTTTACATCAATTCTTACACCCTAATAGTGGGAGACTTCAATACACCTCTTTCAACCCTGGGTAGATAAACAAGACAGAGTCTCAACAGAAAAATAAGGAGTCTAAAAGAGGTTATGAGGCAAATGGATTTCATAGATATCTACAGAAGCTTCCACCCAAAGGCAAAGGAATATAAATATTTCTCAGCTCCTCATGGAACTTTCTCCAAAATTGACCACATAATTGGTCATAAAGGAAATATCAACAGATACAAAGAAATGGAAAAATCCCTTGTAACATATCGGACCACCAGGGCCTAAAGTTAGAGTTCAACAACATCAAAAATCAATGAAAGCCTACCAACTCATGGAAAATAAACGTCACTCAGCTGAACCATCTCTGGGTCAAGAAAGATATTAAGAAAGAAATCAACGTCTTCCTAGAATTGAATGAAAATGAATCTACAACGTATTGAAACTTGTGGGACACAATGAAAGCAGCCTTAAGAGGAAAATTCATAGCGCTAGATACCTATGTGAAAACCTAGAGAAATCCCACACTAGAGACCTAACAGTACAGCTGAAAGCCTTAGAAAAATTAGAAGCGAACTCACCTAGAAGGAGAAGATGGCAGGAAATAATCAAACTTAGAGCTGAAATCAATACAATTGAAACAAAAAGAACAATACAAAGAATCAATGAATCTAAGAGTTGGTTCTTTGAGAAAGTCAACTAGATAGATAAGCCCTTAGCCAAACTAATCAAAAAATGGAGAGAGAGTGTTCAAATCAACAAAATCAGAAACGAAAAGGGGGGCATAACAACAGACCCCCAGGAAATACAGAGAATTATCAGATCATATTTTGAAAATCTGTATTCCACAAAAATGGAAAACCTAGAAGTAATGGACAGCTTTCTGGACAGGTACCATCTACCAAAATTAAATGAAGATCAGATTAATTGCCTAAACAGGCCTATAACCCTTAAGGAAATTGAAGCTGTCATTAAAAAACTCCCCCAAAATAAAAGCCCTGGTCCAGATGGTTGCAGTGCCGAATTCTACCAAACTTTCAATGAAGAATTAATACTGTTGCTCCTCAAACTATTTCACACAGTAGAAACTGAAGGAATATTGCCAAACTCATTTTATGAGGCCACAATCACCCTAATACCCAAGCCACTCAAAGACACAACAAAAAAAGAGAATTACAGACCAATTTCCCTCATGAATATTGATGCAAAAATTCTCAACAAAATTTTGGCAAACTGTATACAACAATGTATAAAAGATATCATCCACCACGACCAAGTAGGCTTCATCCCAGAAATCCAGGGCTGGTTTAATATACAAAAAACTGTAAATGTTATCCATTATATAAACAAACTAAAGCAACAAAGCCACATAATCATATCCTTAGATGCGGAAAAAGCCTTTAACAAAATCCAACACTCCTTTTTGATTAAAGCCCTGGAGAGATCAGGAATACAGGGAGAATACCTAAATATAATAAAGGTGTTTTACAGAAGCCAACAGCCAGTATCAAATTTAATGGAGAAAAACTCAAAGCAATCCCTCCAAAGTCAGGAACTAGACAAGGTGTTTGGGTTAATGTCTGGATATTCAATTCTATTCCATTAGTCCACAAGTCTGTTTTTATGCCAGTACCAGGCTGTTTTTATTACTGTAGCTCTATAGTATAGCTTGAAGTCAGGGATGGTGATACCTCCTGAGGTTCCTTTGTTGAGTAAAATTGTTTTGCCAATCCTGACTTTCCTGTTATTCCAAATGAAATTGAGTATTGTTCTTTCAAAGTCCAAAAAACATTGTGTTGGTATTTTGATTAGCAGTGCATTGAATCTGTATATTGCCTTCCGTAGAATTGCCATTTTTATTATGTTGATCTTACCAATCCAGGAAAATGGGAGAGCTTTCTATTTTCTGATATCCTCTTCAATTTCATTCTTTAGTGATTTAAAATTTTTGTCAAATAGGTCTGCTACTTCTTTGGTTATAGTTACTCCAAGGTATTTAATACTATTTGCAGCTATTATGAAGGGTAATGAAGACACTCTCTCCCCTTATCTATTCAATATAGTTCTCGAAGTTTTAGCTAAAGCAATAAGCGAATGAAAAGAGATTAAGGGGATACAAATTGTAAAAGAAGAAGTGAAACTATCTCTATTTGCAGATGATATTATTGTATACATAAGTGACCCACAAAATTCCTCCAAGGAACTGCTACAGCTGATAAACACCTTCTGCAATGTAGCAGGAATCAAGATTAACTCAAAGAAATCTGTAGCCCTTCTATACACTAAAGATAGAAGAGCTGAAAAAGAAATAAGGGAAACATTACCCTTCATTTTAGCTGCAAATAGTATTAAATACCTTGAAGTAGCTATAACTAAAGAAGTAACAGACCTATTTGACAAAAATTTTAAATCACTAAAGAAAGAAATAGAAGAGGATATCAGAAAATAGAAAGCTCTCCCATGTTCCTGGACTGGTAAGATCAACATAGGAAAAACGGCAGTTCTACTAAAGGCAATATACACATTCAATGCACTGCCCATCAAAATCCCAACACAATATTTTTTGGACCTTGAAAGAACAATGCTCAATTTCATTTGGAATAATAGGAAAGTCAGGATTGCCAAAACAATTTTACTCAACAAAAGAACATCAGGAGGTATCACCATCCCTGACTTCAAGCTATACTATAGAGCTTCAGTAATAAAAACAGCCTGGTACTGGCATAAAAACAGGTTTGTGAAATAATGGAATAGATTTGAGGATCCAGACATTAACCCAAAAATCTGTGAACACCTGACATTTGACAAAGAGTCCCAAAGCATTCAATGGAAAAAAGATAGTATATTTAACAAATGGTGTTGGCATAGCTGGATGGAAGTGTGTAGAAAAATGCAAATAGATCCCAGTCTGTCACCCTGCACAAAACTCAAATCCAAGTGGATCAAAGACCTCAACTTAAACCCAACCACTTTGAACTTGATAGAAAAGAAAGTGGGAAATACACTTCGACGAATTGGCACAGGCGACCTCTTCCTAAATATAACACCAATGGCACAGACACTAAGACCAACAATCAATAAGTGGGATCTCCTGTAGCTAGGAAGCTTCTGCAAAGCCAAGGACACTGTCAATAGGTCAAAAAGGCAGCCTACAGAATGGGAAAAGATTTTCACCAAACCTACAAGTGATAGAGGACTGATCTCTAAGATATATAAATAGCTCAAGAATTTAGAGCCCAAAACCTTAAATAACCTAATCAAAAAATGGGGTACAGATCTTAAAAGGGAATTCTCAGCAGAGGAACTATGAATGGCTGAAAGGCACCTGAAGAACTGCTCTTCATCTTTAGCCATCAGAGAAATGCAAATCAAAACTACTTTGAGATACCACCTAACACCTGTTAGATTGGCTAAGTTAAAAGGCACAGATGACAGCCTATGTTGGAGAGGATGCAGAGCAAGGGGAACACTCCTCCATTGTTGGTGGGAGTGTAAGCTTGTTCAAACATTTTGGAATTCAATATGGAGGTTTCTCAGAAAATTAAGAATCAATCTCCCCAAGAACCCAGCAATACCACTTCTGGGTGTATACACTAAAGAGGCACATTCACACTCCAAAGATATTAGCTCAACTATTTTCATAGCAGCATTATTTGTAATAGCAAGATCCTTGAAACAACCTAGATGTCCTTCAACTGAAGAATGGATTTACAAACTGTGGTACATCTACACAATGGAATACTACTCAGCAGTAAGAAAAAATGATATCCTAAAATTCGCAGGCAAATGGATGGATTTGGAGAATATCCTCCTGAGTGAGGTATCACAATCTCAGAAAGATAAGCAGGGGATATACTCACTCATTAGTGGTCTCTAAACAAACAAACAAACAAAAAAAAAAAACAAGAAAAAAAAGCCAAGCATGCCCAAGCGGCAAACCACATCCACTGAGCAGCTTGGGATCAGAGACACCCTGGACTGACCCTTCAGATCCCACTCCAACTATAGGAACACCTGACTCACTCTTGAGAGAGGGGGACAAAACTGAACTTGCCAGGAGTGGAGTCTGAACTAAACATTATTGAGTCCGTGGGACCATAGGACTGTCTGCTGCCTACCCAGGGTGGGGATTGGGAGTTGCGGAGAAGAAAAAATGACCTGATGTAGTGGGAGGGGGAAGGGACCTTGAATAAGGATATACAGGGATGGAAGAAAAATTCAGAGGGAAAGCTGAACACAAAGTAAATATATGTGTAGTAATCTTATTTGCATTATCACTCTTGATAAGTCATGCTTATGATTTTTATCTTCTTTATAGTTATTGTTATCTTCTCAGCATTTTAAATTCATTTTACTGTTTTTCTTGATAAATACAAAACAAATAAAGGAAAAAAAAAGTTTTAAGAATTTCCTGAGCTGTCTGCCTAAGATTGGACTGTGTGGTTTTCCCCTAATATTCAGGTTTTACTAAGTGGTTAATATATATCCACATACATGTGTGTGTTAATATTATTATTTCCCCAGTGCTTTAAATATCGCATAATATTGCTTTGTATACTCCATGATAAATGTATATATATATATATAGAGAGAGAGAGAGAGAGATGTGTGTGTGTATGTGTGTGTGTTTGCATACTGCTCTTGGGGGAGTCAGGTAAGGAAACAGACATAATTTCAAGTATAGCATGACTTTTGGGGCTGAATTCTTTGACAGTCTTTGTTCCCAAACTGAAGATGGTATGGCTTCTTCCTCGCCTCCAGTGTCCATAGCATATAAGTAGGAATAAAACCATTGTTGCTCGAAAGGGCAATGAAAAAAATATGTAGAGAAAATATCTAGAATATATGTGTGAATTATGGGAAAAAATACTAGAAGTTAATTGTACCTTTTAACTCCTCCTTGACCATGACCATGACCAAGTCTGCAGGATATTTCTTCTCATCTTTTTAAAGACTTTTACCCTACATCATAGTCTTTTTCTGAGTATCACTATGTTTCTATAGACTCATTATTTTAAATTCTAGAGTATTGATTTATTTTGGGGCTCACTGGTCCTGAACAGGTTTTCTGTCTGGCCACTGTTTGAAGTTATTTGTTGGAGCTTGGTGGGCTGAACAGAAGACACACATGTGATGACAATATAATTATAAGTTTCATTTGTCAGAATCATTAGTAGTATTGGGTATCTTTGAAAGGTTTATTGCATCACATTCTTTCAGAACTGTTTCAGTAGCATATTTATAGACTAAGATTTTCATTTTTTGTTTCACTGATGTATTATAGTGGCCTTTGTATATTGTCAACACATCTCACTCCTTGCCGAAGATTATAGTCATTATCTTAGCAGCCATAAATTGTCCACAGCTCTGTACCTAGTGATAAGGATCATGCAATATTTCCTCTATCCATATTGACAAGCTAAACTAGTATTGCCATAGTCAAGCCGTGTTTAGGAGAAAACACTTTAGAATTCATAAATGCAATATCCTTGTCACATTCAGAAGATACTGTCACTTTGGTCTCTACCAGCTGTCAAGCAAATGAGAGACCTGCAAATCAGCTGCCCCATCACTTCCATAACAAAATGGGCTCTTTCTCAAAAAGACACAATCTATTGTTGAAATATTTATTTGTAATATATTGTACAAAGATAAGTGACATCTAAATCTTGCTACACCACTCTGTCACCCAACTCCAAGCACCTGAACATACCCTAAGGATAGCCTCCCCACCTCCTACAATGTAAGCAGACTATGTAGGCAAAGACTTAAACCATATCTGTTAGAAAAACAGTTCCCACCAGCCAGCAAGCAGACTACATAAGTATAAATGCAAAGCTCACCAGTTTAAAGGATATGCACATAAACAACTCACATCAGTTGGAAGAAGATACTATGTAGGCACAGATACATTCTACAGAAGTTGGGAAAATAAAAGAGTAAATGTTAATGTAATAATACAGAAAATATCTAAAGTATCAATATGATATCACCAGGACCAAGTAATCCTACAAAAGCAAGACCTCAATATACAAGGTATCTGAAATGCAAGAAAATGACCTTAAACTGACCTTATGAAAATGGAGGCTCTTAAAGAGGATATAAAGAATTTGCTAAAAAATTGAGTAAAATACAATCATAAATGGAAAAAATCAAACCATATAATGAAAGATAAGCAAGCAAACAAAAGGACAACAAAAAAGCAAACAGGTAAAAGCAGTGTTTCAATACTTGAAAACTGAATAAAAACAATGAAGAAAACACAAGCCAAGAAAATTCTGGAAATAGAAAGACTGGGGATATGATCAGGAAGTACGGATACAAGGAAAAAAATTTAAGTCACTAAAGAAAGAAACTAAAGAAGATATCAGAAAATGGAAAGATCTCCCATGCTCCTGGATAGGAGAATCAACATAAGAAAAATGACAATTTTGCAAAACACAATCTACAAACTCAATGCAATACCCATTAAAATCCCAACACAATTTTTTACAAACCTCAAAAGAAAAATAGTCAACTTCATATGGAATAACAGGAAACCCATGATTATCAAAAAAATCCTGCTTAATAAAAGAACTTCAGAAGGCATCAACATCTCTGACTTCAAGTCATAATATAGGGCTATAGTAATTAAAACAGCCTGGTACTGGCATAAAACCTGTCTCATAGATCAATGAAATCAAATTGAGGATCTTGACATTGAAAAAAAAAAAAAAAACCTATGAACACCTGATCTTTGACAAAGAGGCCCAAAATATTCAATGGAAAAAAGATGGTATCTTTAACAAATGTTGTTGGTATAACTGGATGGTAGCATATAGAAGAATGCCAATACATATGCCTTACTTAATACTCTTTCATGATGATAATCTCATCACAGAGGTTTTTTTTAAAATGTGGGCTGTGCAAGTTGCTTTTGTTATGAACCATTTTCTTTTTTTTTTTTGGATTGTTTTACAATTTCTTCTTTTTTTGATTGTTTTACAATTTCTTTTTTTTTCCTTCTTTATTTTGTATTTATCAAAAAAAACACAGTAAAAAGAATTTAAAATGTGGAAGAGTTAACAATAACTATACAGAGGATAAGAATGATAAGCATGACTTATCAAGGGTAGAAATACAAATAAGATTGCTACACCTATATTTTCTTTGTGTTCATCTTTCCCTCTGAATTTTTTTTTCCATCCCTGTATATCCTTATTCAAGGTCTCTTCCCCCTCCCAACACATCTGATCTGAAAATGTCATATAAACACTGAGTTCTTACATTTAAGCATGTGCATACAAAGTGCATGTGTTCATCTGTGCATATGCTAAATATGTCCATTCATAGATGTTCAAGCAGCTGTATATGTCAATTGGGTTCTAATTAGGTTGTAGGTTGAGAAACTTCATCTCATAAGACAGTCTAGCTCACTACCTGTTTTTATAAATAAAAGTGTATTAGGGCATGCCCAAACTAACTCTTCTACACATTATCCATGGCTGCTTTCCTAAGCAATGACAGATCTAAATAGGGGTGACAGAGAATACATGTTTTTGCAAAGCCTAAAAACGTTTGCTGTGTCTTTACAGAAAAAAAAGGTTGCCATTTTATGATTAAAATAGGGAATTTGAACAAGGAGATACATGGATAAAAATATGACTTTATTCATAATAAAAAACTAAAGAAAAAAAAAGAAGAATGCCAATAGATCTAAACTTATCACACTGCACAAAACTCAAATCCAAGTGGATCAAAGAACTCAACATAAAACCAGTTACACTGAACTTGATAGAAAGTAAAGTGGGAAATACCCTCCAATGCATTGGCACAGGTGACATCTTCCTAAATATAACCCCAGTAGCACAGACACTAAGAACAACAATTAATAAGAGGGATCTTCTGAAAATGAAAAGCTTCTATAAGGTCAAGAATACTGTCAGTAAGACAAAACCACAGACTACAGAATAGGAAAATTCTTTACCAACCCTACAAGTGACAGAGGACTGATTTCTAAAGTATTTAGAAAACTGAAGTAACTAGTATCCAAAACCCCAAATAAAAAAATTAAAAAATGGGGTTCAGAAGAAAAAAAGGAATTCTTGACAGGAGAATTAAAAATGGCTGAAAGGCACTTGAAAGATTGCCCAACATCTTTAATCATCAGAGAAATGCAAATCAAAACAACTTTGAGATACAACCTTACACCTGTCAGAATGTTTTACATCAAAATCTCAGAGGCCAGCCTATTCTGAAGAGGATGTTGAGCTAGGGTAACATTCTTCCATTTTTGGTGTGAGTGTAAACTTATGCAGCCACTCTGGAATGCAGTATGGCAGTTCCTCAGAAAACTGGGAATCAATTTCCTCAAGGACCCAGCAATACCACTATTGGGCATATATCCAAAGGATGCTCGTTCTCACTTCAAACTCATTAGCTATACATTCCAGGACTTGACAATCAATAACACTTTTTAGGATCCCCTAAAGATGCCATTGACCCCCAGACAGCAGGAAATGAATTTTAAGAACACAAGTTCCACATTCCCAAGAGGTGGGGTAGGTGATTGTTGTTTAGGGTAATTTGTTAAAAATTGTTATTGGTTATGGTTAGAAAAAAGCTAAATAAGAGAGATTAGACTTAGTCCATGTGACATTCACTTTTTGGGGCCCCATCTTCATTTTGGATATTTCCAGTTTATAGTTAGACACTGTCATGGATCACTGAAGAAAACTGATAACTGATATATGTTTAGCCATGTAGCTTGATAACTTTTTGCTCAGTTCAGCACTCTCATCATCTTTTACCTGTGTTTGACAGCATCTGTTGTTCTGCTCTTCAGCTTCAGCTTCCTAGAACTTCCCTAGTTTGCTTGCCCCACCTCTGCCTTCTGACTAACTACTTGACTAATAAACATTTTATTAAACCAATAGGAGTGAGAAGTATTTACAGTATACAAAAACATAGTCCCACAGAAAGATGTTATACCTCATAATAACTAAATAGATATCTAAATACCATTTCTCCCAAACACAAAGAAGTACCTTCTCATCACCTCATAAAATCTCCTCTAAAAATGGCTAAATACTGGGGCATAAAGCATCTCTCTACAGACTACAAAATTATAAGAACCACCTATATCTTGTCATATAGTCATATTAGAGTTCAGCATCAATAAAAATTAGAGAAAGCCTATGAACTAAAAAAATAGTAACAACTCTCAACTAAATTAAAGCTGGGTCATGAAAGAACACTGTGTTTGAAAATTAATAAACTAGACCTCCTAAAACTTAAAAGCTTCTGTAAGGCAAAAGGCACTGTCAATAAAGATTACAGAACAGAAATTGATGTGCACCAATTCTACATCTGACAGAGGGCTGATTTCCAAACTATGTAAAGAACTTAAGAAATTAGACATCAAAATACACCCTATTAGAACATTCTCCTGAACTCATCAACCCATTTATTTGCTGGTTATATACAGAAAATGTAATATATAAATAAGATGGTATTTTACTCAGTTATAAGGTGTAAAAGAAACATTATGACTTCCAGGGAAAAAAAGATGGGTCAGGTAATCAGTATATTAAAGTAATTCAAATTAAAAAAAATTATATACTCTATATGCATCATCTAGATTTAAGACTATTTATATAAAACACATATAGTTATCCATATGCCTATAACATAAAGAATGATGTGGGCCACAAAAGACAGAAAAATGGTAAAGGGTTTATATCTGGAACAGAGGGTGACGAAATATATTTGACTTGTCTACACAGAAAACATATGGAAACATTGATAGTGGTGAGAAAGAGAAGGCAACTTGGAGAGAAATAAGAACAATGTATGCAAGCATTCATGTGTGAAAATATGACAAAGAAACCTTTCAATACAGTAAATAAGACTAAAACAATAACAAGCTTAAATTTTTCAAGAAGGAGTTTATTGGAACTATGCCATCAAAAAGTAAATAGATTCATTTTTTAGATATAAATTTAAGACTATCTTGTATGAAATGATTTGTTCAAAAATTTGCTCTTAGATATTTGCAACTTTACTGAAAAGGTAAATAGTCCACAATTACCCATTCTGTTTTTCTACAGATTATGTTTGGTTAGATAAATATAACATAATATAGTTAAGATTGTCACAGAACAAGATTTATTTACATATTTTATTAAGTTATATGACACATTAATAAAGTATTTCTCTGAAAGTATGCATATATTTTGTTTACATATCATTCTGAAAATTTTCTACCATCTATAATCTAAATACAATAACATGTAAGGGTCTGCAATAGTATGGAAATTTAATACATTTTGTAATCACCATTAAAACAGACCACATAAATTTAATATACAAGTTATTACTCATTCTTAATTGCACAGTACATTTTTATTATTGTATTTCCTTACTCTGTATATGCTTTTTGTAATGAATGAACAATTGATACACAAAAGATTAAAACTTTGTAATTCTCCTTTGGGCTAAGTGCAATCTCATTGCTATATAAGGTGATTTCTCTTCTGAGAATGTCTTTTGACACCAAACCTCCTTCATGACATTTTTCATCTCCGTATTTCTTAGCATATATATGAGAAGGTGGAACATCGGAGCAATGGTGATGTAAAGAGTGAGAATGTGCATCTTTAGGGTATAGGCCCCCTAGTGGTAATGATGGATCCTTGGGGAGGTCAACTCCCAATTTTCCAAGAAACTACCATACTGCATTCCAGAGTGGCTGAAAAAGCTTACACTCCTACCAACAACTGAGGAGGGTTCCTCTTGCTCTGCAACCTCTCCAGCATAGACTCTGTGCCTTTTATCTTTGCCAATCTGACAGGTGTCAGGTAGTATCACAAAGATGTTTTGATTTGCATTTCTCTGATGGCTAAGGATGTTGAGCATTTTTTCAAGTGCCTTTCAGCCATTTCTAATTCTGCTGAGAATTCCCATTTTAGTTCTGAAACTCATTTTTTGATTGAGTTATTAAAGGTTTTGGGCTCTAGCTTCTTGAGTTCTATATATATTTTAGAGTTCAGTCCTCTATCACTTGTAGGGTTGGTGAGAATCTTTTCCAATTCTTTAGGCTATCATTTTGTCTTATTGACTGTGTCCTTGGCTTTACAGAAGTTTCTCAGTTTAAAGAGGTCCCACATATTGATTGTTGTTCTTAGTGTCTGTGCCAATGGTGTTATATTTAGGAAGTGGTCACCAGTGCCAATTTGTTAGAATGTATTTCCCACTTTCATTTTTATCAACTACAGTGTGGCTAGGTTTCTTTTGTGATCTTTGATCCACTTGGATTTGAGTTTTGTTCAGGGTTACATACTTGGATCTATTTGCATTTTTCTACATACTACAAACCAGCTATGCCAACACTGATGTTAAAGATACTTTCTTTTTACCACTGAATATTTTGGGCCTCTCTGTCAGAGATCAGGTGTTCATAGGTTTTTGGGTTAATGTGTGGATCCTCAGTTTGTTTCTATTGATCCACAAGTCTGTTATTTTGCTAGTACCAGGCTGTTTTTATTACTGGAGCTCTATAATATATCTTGAAGGCGGGGATGGTGATGCCTCCTGAGGTTCTTTTGTTGAGCAAAATTGTTTTATGAATCATGGCTTTCAAGTTATTGAAATGAAGTTGAGTATTCTTCTTTCAAGGTCTGTAAAATATTGCGTTGGAATTCTGATGGGAAGTGCATTGAATCTGTAGATTGCCTTTGGTAGAATTGCCATTTTTATCATGTTGACCCTACCTATCCAGGAACATGGGGGATCCTTCCATTTTCTGATATTCTCTTCAATTATTTTCTTTAGTGATTTAAAGTTTTTGTCATATATATCTGTCACTTCTTTGGTTATAGTTACTCTAAGGTATTTAATGATATTTGCAACTGTTATAAAGGGTGATATTTCCCTTAATTCTTTTTCAGTCCTTTTACCTTAAGTGTATAGGAGGGCTACTGATTTCTTTGGCTTAATCCTGTATCCTGCTTCATTGCTGAAACTGTTTATCAGGTGCAGAAGTTCTCTGGTATAATTTTGTGGGTTCTTTATGTGTACAATCACATCATCTGCAAATAGATAGTTTCACTTCTTTTTTTTCCAAAATGTATCTCATTAATCTCCTTTCATTGTCTTATTGCTTTAGCTAAAACTTCGGGCACTATATTGATCATATAAGGGGAGAGAGGACATCCTTGTCTACTTCTTGATTTTAGTAGCATTGCTTTGAGTTTTTCTCCATTAATTTTGATGTTGGCTGTTGGCTTCTTGTAAATCGCCTTTATTATATTTAGATATTTTCCCTGTATTTCTGATCTCTCCAGCTCTTTTATCATAAAGGAATGTTAGATTTGGTAAAGACATTTTTAGTGACTAAAGATATTATCATGTGTTTTTTTTTTCTTCAGTTTTTTTATATGATGGATGACATTTATTACATACCTTTTCTTTGAGCAGATTAATCACTGTTGAAATGTTTTAATAGCATACATATAATTCTATTGAAAGTTGTTGAAATAATGGAAAACAAACAAGTCCCCTTAGAGGAACACCTTACTCAGTCTTGATGTTGGGGGAAGAAAAATGGATTTGCCAGGAGTGGAGGCTGAACTAAGTAATATTGGGCCCGTGGACCTTGGAACCGCCTGCCCATGGGGGTGATGGGGAGATGTGGAGAAGAGACAATGACCAGATGTGGAGGGAGGGGGAAGGGACCTTGAATAAGTATATTCAAGGATAGAAAATATGACTTCTTTATTCATGACAATAAAAAAACAAGGAAAAATGACAGAAATCTAAATATATATGGATGTGAAGAGTTTGATTGGCAATGTAAAAATGATCTATGATATTTTATAAAATATATTATCAAATAGTTGTATACATATCAAATATATTAACAGTTGTATCTTAGTTTTTTACTTTTTTAGAATAAACTCTCATTTTTTATCCATATATCCCCTTGTTCCAACTTCTTTTCCTCTCCCTACCTCTCTAGGTCAGTCTTCAGCCTCCTTTCTCTCCCCACAAACCCTCTCCCCAGAAAAGGCAAGAGGTCCCAAGGTGAATTACCTCAGCATCCAATCCAGGCAAATCCAATTTTTTCTTCCTAATATCCTGACTGGGTTATGTGTTCTTCGGGAGGGAATGGGCTCCAAAGTGTCAGTCCATGCACACAAACACAGTCTGACCCTTCCCCTCGAGGCTCCAAATATTATCCATGCCATTAGACAGTTGCCTATAGTTGGAGGGCTTAGTTCCTTTTCCAGATGGTTTGCAAGTAGCTGTTCTTGATTCAGTAAGCTCCTCAGAGCTCCAGGTAGCCCTCACTGTGAGAACTTTCCTTATAATCCCTATCCCCTTGCTCATATAGAGTTTCCTCCCTTGCTATCAGCTGGACTAGGGCAATACAGTGCTCAGTCATGTATCCCTGCCTCTAGCTCTGTTCACTGTTGGATGTAAGTTCTGTAATGGCACTTAGGGTGCCTATTTATTTGATTATAGTGGAAGTCCTGTTTAGGCAACACCTTTGCTATTGGATGAAGACATAGGCAGGGACATCCTATGAGTTTTGCAGGTTTCCCTAGCACCTGGTCCTTTTTCTTTTCTCTCTCTCTCTCTCTTTTTTTTTTTAACTTTACTGTGCACACAAATGCCTGTCATATTAAACTTTCTTTTCTTTGTTTATTTTTTTCAAAGAAGTCACACTTTCTATCCTTGTATACCCTTATTCAAGGTCCCTTCCCTCTCCTGCCATATCAGGACATTCTTTCTTCTCCACAACTCCCCATCCCCTCCCTGGGCAGGCAGCAGACAGTCCCATGGTCCCACTGACCCAATATTACTAGTTCAGTCTCCACTCCTGGCAGATCCAGCTTTCTCCTCCACCCCAAGAGTGAGTCAAGTGTTCCTCTAGGAGGAGTGGGATCCAAGGAGTCAGTCCAGGGTGTTTCTGTTGCCAAGCTATTCAGTGGTTGTGGTTTGCAGCTTGGGCATGCTTTGCTTTTTGCTTGTTTGTTTGTTTGTTCAGAGACCACTAATGAGTGAGTACATGCCCTGCTTATCTTTCTGAGTTTGTGATACCTCGCTCAGGAGGATATTCTCCAAGTCCATCCATTTGCCTGCAAATTTTAGGCTATCATTTTTTCTTACCCCTGAGTAGTACTCCATTGTGTAGATGTACCACAGTTTGTTAATCCATTCTTCAGTTGAGGGACATCTAGGTTGTTTCCAGGTTCTTGCTATTACAAATAATGCTGCTATGAACATTGTTGTGCTAATACCTTTGGAGTATGACTGTGCATCTTTAGTGTATACACCCAGAAGTGGTATTGCTGGGTCCTTGGGGAGATTGATTCTCAGTTTTCTGAGAAACCATCATACTGCATTACAAAGTGGATGAACAAGCTTACACTCCCACCAACAATGGAGGAGTGTTCCCCTTGCTCTGCATCCTCTCCAGCATAGACTGTCCTCTGTGTTTTTTTATCTTAGCCAATCTAACAGGTGTCAGGTAGTGTCTTAAAGTTGTTTTAATTTGCATTTCTCCGATGGCTAAAGATGATGAGCACTTTTTAGGTGCCTTTCATCCATTCTTAATTCTTCTGCTGAGATTTCCCTTTTTAGATCTGAACCCCATTTTTTTTCTATTTGCTAGACATCCTCTCAAATGTTTTTATTATTAATTAAGATAAACATATAACCACTTATATATAATAATGTTTATATTTATGCAATATAACTATATATATATCTACATTTATTAGGATTATTTTCTATAATACAAATATTTGTACTCAGTGTGAGATGTTGAGCACAAACAGAAAGTATTTTTTTAGTCAATGTTCCACTTAAATGTGTTTCAGATTTCATTTTTTTATGAATTAGGCTGAACCCCATTTATTGATTGGGTTATCCAAGGTTATGGGCTCTAGATTCTTGAGTTCTTTATATATCTTACAGATCAGTCCTCTATCACTTGTAGGGTTGGTGAAAATCTTTTCCCATTCGGTAGGCTGTCGTTTTGTCCTATTCACAGTGTCCTTGGGTTTACATAAGCTTCTTAGCTTCAGGAAGTCACACTTATTGATTGTTGGTCTTAGTGTCTGTGCCACTGGTGTTATATTTAGGAAGTGGTCTCCTTTTTCAATCCTATATTTGTTTCCTCTATTAAGATCTCCATCTCTTCCAGTCACACTCTCTTCTCCTCATCACTTTATTTCCTCCGCAGCAAGGGCAGGAGGTCCCAAGGCCCCAATTTGGTTTAGTTCAGCATCCAATCTGAGGGGAAGGTAGTTTTAACAAGGGGATACATGAATAAAAAATATAACTTTATTTCATAATAAAAATAGAACACATTCCTCTTACAAAATAAAAAAAAACTCCATCTTTTTTTTCTCTCTTTCCTTGTTGTTTCTCTCACTTATTCATCTCCTTCTCTCATGACTTGTTCCTACATTTTCTTGGTTGCAAGCTCTTATACTCCCAATTAGCTAAGAAAATATCTACTTTCTTTTCCTAGGGGAATCCCTGAATGTTGCTCTTAACAATATAAAAATTTAATGTTTATATTTTATACTTTTGAAATTGTCTTTTGGGAAAGTGGGACTTTTTCATAGATAAACTTTTGTGGATATAAAAAATGTGAACACTGTTTTCTGAATATATTATATAAATTTACAATTCTGTATGAAATACATATTAAATCACTTATTTAAAATATGGTATCCTTGCTCAAATTCTGTCAACAATACTAAAATAACCTAAAAAAATAAGAAAAGCAATTGTCAAATACCTATGTTGATTTTACAATAAAAGTTTTAAGTTTTGCCACTATATAAATTATGAATGTTCTTCACATTAGTTTTCTGTTATTTCTCTTTATGCACCTACCTGTTTTAGTTACCCAGCCAGCTTATCTTACCCTCAAATGTACATTTGAAATAATAGGTAAATAAACTAGACCTAACAAATTTAATTTCACAAAAATATCACGTTCTATCTTTCTGTACACAATGAAAATTTCACTGTACATTGTGTTAATATCTGGATCCTCAAATCTATTCCACTGTTCCACAAGTCTGTTTTTATGCCAGTACCAGGCTGTTTTTAGTACTGTAGCTGTATAGTATAACTTGAAGTCAGGGATGGTGATGCCTCCTGAGGTTCTTTTAGAAGAGTGGTGTTTTATGCATTTAGGTTTACACTACCATATTCTTTGAATCTAAAAGTAATAGAATTACATTTGATAGCTGATACATCTTTATATTCACTTTTAATCAAGATAAAAATACATGATAAAATACCATGTACTCATGCATGCTAGGTATTTGGACACTTATAATAAGTAAAATGTAAGTAAAAAAACTGTTCATGGTATCTTCATTTAAATTGTAATGCAAGAAGAATCAGTTTTCTCCCTCTCAGGAGCCTGTTAAAAATGATAATCACAGTATAATATTATTGAAAAATGTTTGCATTCCCCAATCATCTTATGAGTTTTATTGCTGAAGTTTACTTTCTTTTGTAGTAGCCACTCTCTGAGTACTGAGATTCTAGAGATGAGTGCTTTTATGTAGATCTAGAAAGGCTTAAGAAGTTCTTCTTGGGGCTGGAGAGATGGCTCAGAGGTTAAGAGCACTGACTGTTCTTCTGTCCTGAGTTCAATTCCCAGCAAAACCACATGGTGGCTCACAACCATCTATGATGAGGTCTGGCACCCTCTTCTGTAAAACTGTATGCATAATAAATAAATAAATCAAAAAAAAAAATTTAAAAAAAAAAAAGAAGTTCTTCTTGCCCTTGTTAATTTCCTCTTTGGAAAAACAGAAAGAAACTTTGGGTAGCTCAGGAAGGACATTGTGTTTTCTATGCTGGAGTTCTCAATTTTTACAGAGAAAACAAAAATGACTTCATGACTCCTGCTACCTGTTTTGTTTGTTTGTGTGTGTGTGTGTGTGTGTGTGTGTGTGTGCTAGTGTGTACATGTATGCATTCAACAGCAAGAAAAGAAACATAGAGGGAAAGGAAAAAAGGAAGGAGAGGGGAGGAAGGGTAGAGAAAAGGGAGAAAGAAGGGAAGAGGTAGAAAAAGTTATCTCCATAATGTCTACAAGAACATTTTGAAAAATCACACAGCCCCATGATCAGCTAAATTATTTGTATCTGACTATTTTTTAACCAGTTATTACAAAACAACTAAATAGACAGTTTAATCTTCTATCACTGAATCATTTTTTATGTGAGTCACAAAGAAAGAGAGATCAGTTAAAATATATGCTATAGTAAAATACCTAGTTGTTCTGATAGATATATGAAACTAAAATTATGTAATTAAAAAGTGAGAATGCACAAAATCAAGATCCTAAATTAATCAATATATAAAAAACATTCTATATATTATATACAAAGGTAATATCATACATACTTTCATATATGACATATATATGTACATATATGTGTTTGAATAATGTTTATGCATACATTTATATCAATACATCTATATCAATCTGTGAACATATATGAATGAATATAGTATTTCATAATTTTAATACAATATTATCTCAACAATATGCTGTTCTAATTCACTATTATCTAAGTCTCCAAAGATTATGGGATAAAACCTCTAAAACCCTGAGCTCAAAGACAAAATATTACTTCTTGTAAGAATCTAATTTTGTAATTGGAAGGAAAAAGTCTATCCAGAGGACACACTTTAAAATATACAAAGTAGACATCTTGT
Organism: Sigmodon hispidus; assembly: GCA_004025045.1. Classification (NCBI taxonomy): domain Eukaryota; kingdom Metazoa; phylum Chordata; class Mammalia; order Rodentia; family Cricetidae; genus Sigmodon; species Sigmodon hispidus. Next base: position 117,692 of record PVIH01004320.1, read on the forward strand.
CAGATTTCAGATGATCCTAAATATGATCAGATTTGCTAGGCACATTTCTACTCAGACTTGTATAGGAAATATTATTTGCTAAGGGCCATACTCTCAGACAAGCTAGGTTCCACAGAAGAGGCTCAGATGAGTTGACCTACCTGGAAGATGAAGGTCAGCCAAGCTTCATAAGAAGATACATCAGCAGAGCTAATTTAAAAAATCAGAGGCCTGGTGAACTTTCTAGAAATGTCTCATTGTAACTGAGCTACCTATAAAAGACATTATATGACCTGTAAGATTTATAGTAAGATGCCAATTTTCAACTTTCATGAATCTTCATCCCTAAAATGTTAGGGTTTTGGTAATGCATCTGTCTTTGAGTCATTTTTGTTCCTATAAATAATGCTTCAACCATATCTATGTAAATAACCCTAATACAACTCATGGGTTTTTGTGATTAACTTTCTCAGTATCCTTCTATCATACATTTTTTTTTCCAGATTAAAAAGTTCCATTTTGTGGTAAAGCATGTTAAGGCACAGGCTATTAATGGGGAAGTAGAACAACAACTGGGTATCTTAGGGCAGAAGGTTAAATAGAGATTAAAACTGAAGCAATATTATAATCTAATCTTGTAAAAGTACAAGATGTTGAGTCTACACAAGACTAAGAGAACTTTCTTCCAGTAATAGATAGAGGCTGAAGCAGAGACCCATAGCTAAGCACCAGGTCTAGCTCCCAGACAAGCTGAAAGACAGAGAAGAGAATATATGTGCAAAGGGATAAGGATCATGAGGAGGAGACACAAAGAGAAGGCTGACACCAGATATTGGGATCTCACTGACTCAGAAACAAAATGAAATATAGTAGCATGAATGAGACTCAGAGCAAAATATCAGGGGAAGGCTGAAATATCAGAGAGAGGAAGAACCACAGTCAATTCTCACCCAGCTGTCTTGCAACTTCCTCAACCTCTCTCCAGGTCAATTCTGCCAGTCACTTCTCTCATACGCTTTTTTCTTTCTGGGTTTCTACAAGCCCTTATATACCCTATCCCATCCAAGTTAGGATCAAAGGTGTGTAGCGTTGAACTCACAGAAACAAAAGAAGTTCTGTCTCTGGAGTTATGGGATAAAGGGTGTTGATCACCATTCCCATCTTTCCTTGTGCTGGGATTAAATGTGTGTGTGAATGACTCAGCAGATTATATTTGTATTCAAATTTAAGAATTTCCTGAGCTGTCTGCCTAGAATTTGCCTGTATACTCTATCTCCAATATTCAGGTTTTATTAAATATGTAATGTACATGTATATCTCCCTTTTGAGTCAAGAATAAAAAAGAAAGTTATAACTAACAGAGGAAAGACCATATCTAATAGGTACCATAATTATATATGAAATAATATACAAACAATAATTATATAAGGAATGCCCAGTTCACCAACAATTGACAGATTCAAAGAAAATATTCCATTATTTACTTTATTTTGGTGAGTCTAAAAGATTGTGCCTAATCCACTTTTTATCTAACATATATTACTAACTAAAAACTATATTTTGATGTCTCTTAACATACTTTAAATTTTCTTTTCTAAAACTATCACTTGATAACTATAGCTATTAACTTTCTCATCTTCAAATTCCTCAGAGACTCAAGAAGGAAATAATATTAAGCAAATAGCAACTTCTAAAAATATAAGAAATGAAACAGCTGGCTGCCTGGACAGTCACACAAAGTTCTTCTGTGTTGCTGAAGCATTCATCTTCAGGCTATAGGCCTACCATGTCTGACAGACTTCTGTGGGAAGCAGGATATTCCCAAAGTCCTCTCTACCTTGTCTTGTCAAGGTTCAGCAATTCTTATGTGTGTTTCTCCTGCCTGTCCATTTTGAATATCATATTGTCAGCAGTCAAGATAAGAGTACTTTATTGCCCAGTGGCTAACTTTTGTCACAAAGAAGGTCAATTCATATGGAGAAGTTTCCTTGATATTCATAATCTTCTCTGAAGTGGGTTGGTGCTGCCAGGAGTAGATGTCCCATTGTCAAAAAAATAACAACCTATGTTTTTGAAATTTGTTAAATGCCATATTTTATGGACCTCTGAAATGCTTGAAGAAGACCTATCTATCTAAAATATATCTGATCTTGAAAACATATTTAATATGACTGTAAGCTTGGTTATAATGTCTACCTACCAACTTGCATTTCTTTATATCCTAATTAGTTAGTAATAATAACTATCCAGGACTGGCAATTATATAATACCTTGAACAAACAGGAATATATGTACAGTGACAAATTAATCTCAACATTACATCAATTTACACAGTTTGTATACAATATACAATACAAAAAATCAAATCCAATGTAAAATATTTAAAGGTAGTATTTTTTTAAGTAGATTCAATAATCTACCCTTATATCCTATTATATCTGTATCTTTTTTTTTCTTTTTTTTTTAAACAAGAACCCTAAGTCTAAAAGGCTAAAGCATCACACTATACAGAAAGCTAAATGCATACATCTTTATGCAAAATAAGATTAGTGAAAATAGAATTGTCCCTTCTTTTAAATCATTCTTCTGTCCCTTATCAGGTGGCTCTTCTGACATGATACAGAGATTTTGCATTTTCCTTTAACACATATGCTTGGGTTTAGAGAAGAAGAGATCCACACTCTAACTCAAAAACCAGCTTTAATTTATAATTGAACTAGGACTTCAACTTATCTTATAATTAAAGATAGAGGTTAAGAAAAACGATTTTACAATATAGAATATATTGGTACCAATTGATGGGATATTCTTTTCTTCTGAATTTTTCTGGATAGCTTCCCTTCTATTGTATATATCTGATGGCTATTTCTGGTTTTCTGTATAGACAAAAACAAAAACCTGCCCCAACCCTTTGTCTTTTCTTGCTACTTAAAGAATTGTGGTATGGGTAGATCAGCCATCAATTCTTATTTTCATGAAGTTTCTCTGGTTCAAATTGAGTCTTTATTAATTTTGATGGTATCCATAACTTTTCTTTATCTATGGAAACAAAAGCAAAACATCTTCCCCAATTTAGCACATAGCCTGGCTTCCATTCTGAGGTGAGTACTTCTTTAAAATAGATGGGCTGATTTAGCTCATCTGTTTTGTTTTTTGTTGTTGTTGTTGTTTTTGTTTTTTTAGTCCAATGCCTTTCAGCAGCTGTTGTTCCTTTTTCATTAGCATTGAGAAAATTCAAAGTTAATAAAGCATTGTGTAGTCTATTTCCAGGGATCTTTGTCACTTCTGTCTGTTTATTTAGCATCTTCTCTAGAGTTCAATTTGATCTCTCTATGACTGCTTGCCCTGTAGGATTATGTGGTATTCCTGTAATATGCTTTATATTATAATAAGCAAAAAAAATGTTTCATTTACTAGAGACATTTCCTGGAGCATTGTCTGTCTTGATCTTTACAGCCATTCCCATGATGCCCATTACTTCTAGCAAATGTGTGATTATAAAATTATCCTTTTCTGAACACAAAGCAGTTGTCCATTGAAATCTGGAAAATGTGTCTCTTGTATGATGTACATATCTTAATTTTCAAAATTCTGTAAAATGAAATATATTCATTTGCCAGATTTCATTTCTATGTATACTTTTAGGGTTACTCCCTGCTGGTAATGGAGTTTGTATGTAAAAGGAACAAGTAGGATATCTTTTATCAATTTCTTTGGCTTTTTGCCAAGAGATGGAGGAATCTTTTTTATTTTATTTTTATTTTTTTTTACTTCTTTTTTATTTTTTTT
>PVIH01004320.1:121559-142684 GCA_004025045.1 Sigmodon hispidus
ATATTTTCTTTGTGTTCATCTTTCCCTCTGAATTTTTTTTTCCCTGTATATCCTTATTCAAGGTCTCTTCCCCCTCCCAACACATCTGGTCATTTTTCTTCTCTGCGACTCCCCATCCCCTCCCTGGGCAGGGAGCAGACAGTCCTATGGTCCCACTGACCCAATAATGCTTAGATCAGTCTCCACTTCTGGCCAAATCGGGGGGGGGGAAGAACTGGAGGAATCTTTTTTAATCCTTTACTATTGATGTGATGTTTTCTATGAAACCTCGAACACATTTCCTATTAATAATTTATCAATTTGATCGTTACCTTGTGCTAAAGGACATGGCAGTCCTGTATGGGATCGAATGTGTGTTATATAAAAGGCATGATCCCTATTCCTGATATTTTCCTGTAACTAAGTAAATAATGAAGCTAGTTCTGACTCATCATTAATAAAAATCAGAAGTTTCAATGTGTAAATGAACTCTTTCTGCATACTGAGAATCAGTGACTATTTTAAGAGCTTGGGTAAAATCCATTAATTCCATCACAGTAGCATATAATTCTGACTTTTGAACAGAATTATAAAGGCTTTGAGCCACTTTACTTATATTTTCTGATTTGTAACCTGCCTTCCCTGACTTATTTGCATTGGCATAAAATGTATGGGCTCCAGAAATTGGTTTATGTCATACAACACAAAGAAGAATCCAATTAGTTTTCTTTAAAAATTCAGTTTCTTTGCTTTGAGGGTATTTGTTGTTAATATCTCCCAAAAAAAATTACTGCATGCTCTTTGCCATGGCTCACATTCTACCCATAATTGGTCAATTTCTTCATTAGTTAAAGGACAACAATTCCTGCTGGATCCATTCCTGTTAATTGACAAAGTCTTAATTTCCATTTAAAGATCAATTCAGAAATCTTTTCCACATATGTCTTTATTTTTTTATTCAGTTTATGTGGTAGAAATATCCATTCCAATATAACATTTTCCATTTACAATAAAATTCCCATAGAGAAATGCTTAGAGGGCAAGGTAACTAGGGTGTATTTAAGGTTTGGGTTCACATGATCCAGATGCGCATTGTGTAATTTCTTTTTTACCAAAACCAATTCTCTCTCAGCTTCAGATGATAATTCTCTTGAATTATTTAAGTCCTTGTCACCATTTAAGGTATTAAACAAATCCAGTTCAACATTTTTTTTATTCCGATAGTGTTGTAAATTGGCAATGTCTCCTAGTAATCGCTGAAAATTATTTTAAGTCTTTAATTGTTCTCTTCTGATTTGTGCCTTGTGGGGTCCTATGTTTTGAAGGTCTATTTTGTAGCCTAAATAATTAATGGAATCTCCTCTTTGTATTTTTTCAGGGGCTATTTGTAATTCACAAGCAGGTAATTTTTTTTTACTTCCTCAAACATTTTTTTTTCCTAGAGTATCAGTGCTTGAATCTGCCAATAGGATGTCATCCATATAAAGGTATATTATGGACTTTGGGAATTTGTTATAAATTTTTTCTATTGGCTTTTGTACAAAATGCTGACATAGCATAAGGCTATTCAGCATTCCTTGAGGGAGGACCTCCACTGATACCTCTTTACAGGCCAACAATTATTAAAAGTGAGTATTGTAAAGGAAAATTTTTCTTTATTTTGTTCTTTTAGGGGTATTGTGAAAAAACAGTCCTTTAAATTGATAATTATAATGGGCCATTCTTTTGGTAAAAGAGAAAGCAAAGGATTCCAGACTGTAGAGAACCCATTGTCAGGATCATCTTGTTTTTTGACTTTAAATCTGTCAACATCCTCCACTTTCCAGATTTCATTTTAATGACAAATACTGGAGAGTTCCAAGGGCTTGTAGGTTCTTCTATATGCTGAGTATTTAACTGCTCCTGTACCAACTGCTCTAGGGCCTGCAATTTCTCTTTTGTTAATGGCCATTGATTAATTCATATGGGCTTTTTTGTTAGCCATTTTAAAGGTAGTACTGTGAGTGTCTTTGAAAGATCAACAGCTGTTGTGACTTATTTCTGTCAGCTTGGATAGTTTGTGACTGTTTATCATAATACCTTCTAATATTTCTCCCACAAATATGTGTTAGATTAATCTTTATTTCTGTGGTTAGAGAATTATTAATTTGTTTGTTCCATAGTTGTAAAAATCTCACCCCCATAAATTTATACCAATGTTAGCCCCATATGGCTTTAATATTCCTCTCTGTCCTTCTGGTCCTATACACTCAAGCCATTATGCACTTTGTTTTACTTGGGATAAAGATCCAATACCCCAAAACTGAACATTTACCTTCTGAAGGGGTCAACTTTGATGCCCTGACTCTGATAAAATTATTGATACATCCACCGCTATGCTCAATAAACCTTCAACAATAACATCATTTATTTGTACTTTTAATTTTGGCCTTTGTTCATTAATAGAGTTTCACAGAATATTTCTTTCATAATTTTTCCTGATTTTTTTTCTTTTTCTATAAATTTTTTATCATTGTAGTATGTTTTTTTTTTAAAAAAAAATAGGTTTAAATTTCTTTAATTATTCTGGGGAGGTGCATCCTCCATGATAGTAGGGTAAGATTGCACTGGATTGGATATGGGTGCTTTTAAAAGCCCCCTTTGGACATTTCCAAAAGGCAGAAGGTTACTTTGTCTGTCCCTTGTGGACTGACATTCATTAGTCCAGTATCTACCTTTTCTACTCCTCCTGCATACTCTAGGAGGAAGGGATGTTCTCTTTTGATTATTCCTTACAAAGGCACTGTTTCTGATAACACTTTGATTACAATTTCTTTGTACATGACCTTGCCTTCCACAATTATAACATTTAACATTTTGCCTTTTTCTTATACCTCTAGAAATAACCTCCCCTGCCTAATTATTACCACCTTAATAAGAATATACATTAATTGTTTTATGAATCCAATCCTCTAAGGATGCTGACCTTGCTTTTAGCAGTTTTATTATTTTTTTACATTGTGTATTAGCATTCTCAGACACCAGGGATTCAATTATTATTTTCCTTGCTTCTGAATCCGGTACTATCCTATTTACTGCTGCAGATAATCTCTGCAAAAAGTCTGTAAAAGTTTCCTTGGGGCTTTGTATTATTTTTGTGAATGATTTGATTTTCTTTCCCATTTCTTCTTCTGATCACAAGCATTTAATGCTACCATGCAGCATAAATAAAGAGTGTGAGTTACATAAGGATTGCCTTCCAATATCAGAATATTCTTCTTCCCCAAGAAGTTGGCCTTGGGAGACTTCTATGCCCCTGGCTCTGCTTTTATTTTCTATTATTTAGCCTCCTCCTTCCATCATGTTTTCTACTGTAATATTGGCCCTGGTTACAAAACAGCAGCAACCATATCTAACCAGTCCTTAGGGGTGATCTGCTTGCAAGAAGACTATTGGTTTTACAATTGGTGAATGTATCCCATATATAACAATCACATCTTTAACCCTTTTTAGTTCTATCATATCTAACGAAGCCCAATTAACTTCTCTAATATCTCCATCCTCTTTTGAACTATAAATAGTTATTTGGTATATTAGTTTGGTCTGTCTGATAAACGTATGTTGTTTTTCTGTAGCTTTAGATGATATTGCTGAGGTCTGTTCTTTATACTCTTTGTGTTTGAACATATTTGAGCTTCTTTTCAATAGACTTTTTAAAGACTTCTTTTTTATCATTAATTTTAATTGACTTCTTTAATGATAAAACAGAAGTCAAACAACAAATATTCATAATAAACATTATGAGGATAATCAACATTATGAAGATAATCCCATGTACTTTATTTATCATTCCCTTTACAGGTTCCAATATCAAATCATCTAGAGAAAGAACACAGAAAGACCAAATACCTTCCATTGCCTTAAACAAATTCTCCCCCTTTATTTTTTTTTAAATCCTGTTGTATTCACCAATTTAGTTGTCAGAGTCAAATCAAATGGTTGTGAATTGGGGCAGCTACCTAGTGTTAAAGCAGCCCAAGTAGGGCTTTCAGAAAGAGCAAGAACCTGCAACCCACCAGGAGAAAAAGTTCACTGTCTGAAAAAACTTACCCAGACAAAAGTGAAATGGAAACACTTGTGGCTGGGTCTGCCTAAAGCTGGAGGCTAAGCCAACAACATAATCAGCTGATAATTACTTCTCTGATCACATCTTATTCTCTCTCTCTCTCTCTCTCTCTCTCTCTCTCTCTCTCTCTCTCTCTCTCTCTGGGTTTCTACAAGCCCATATATACCCTATCCCATCCAGGTTAGGGTTAAAGTCATGTAGCCTTGAACTCACAGAAACAGAAGAAGTTCTGTTTCTGGAGTTTGTGAGATCAAGGGTGTTGGTCACCACTCCTGGCTTTCCCTTTGCTGGGATTAAAGTTGTATGTGACTGACTTAGCTATTTATCTTTGTATTCAATGTTTAAGAATTTCCTGAGCTGTCTGCCTAGGATTTGACAGTGTGCTCTCTCCCCAGTATTCAGGTTTTATTAAATATGTAATATATATTCACAGGGAAACTTTCAAGGGAAGGAACTAAACCCTCCAAAGTCAAACAACTGTCAGATGTCATGGGCAGTTAGTGGAACTTCTTGCAGTAGAATCAGAGTATGCTCCTGGGCATTAACTGACATATTGAAGCCTAAACCTTACAGAGGAATACCTAACCCAGTCTTTATACTGAGATGAGGGACTCAGATCTACATCAACTGGATATGCCAGAGTGAACTGATACACCTGGGACTCCTTGCCTGCTTTGGGGAAATGGATGGGGGATTTGGTGGTGGGATGCTGAGGGAGGAATGGGAAGAACTGAAGGACTGAGAGAAGGGAATAAAAAAATTAAATTAAATAAATGTAAAGGAGGTCAAAGGGAAGGTGAAATAACAAGAAATTGGAAGACGAGGGAAATATCTCAGCAACAGTATCTTTAAGATTAATTCAATAACTTTAAGATCACTTCATTATCTTTTGAAGTCCCTGGTACTGACCACATTTACTAAGACACTCCCTTCCAAAGCATATATTATCTATAAGGACTACTGTGAGATACTCTCAGGCAACTGAACTATTTAAAAGCAGCTGAAGATTGGGAACCTAGAGAAGGCTCCGACCAACTAAATCAGCTATCTGGGTGATATACTTTCTAATCTCTTGTGCTGCCAGCAGATTGTACAGTATGCTCTTCTCCAGCTATCATTAGCTACCACCTAAGCTGAAGTGGGTTTTAGTGATGCTATTGTCTTTGTCATTTCTAGTCCTGTCAGTATTTTCTCATCCATCTTCCTATAAGTTACCTCAATAAAACTCATTGATTCACTATGTAGGAATTTAATACTATCATAATTTATTCTGTTTTTAATTATTTATGGTATGTAGACATTTGTTCACATCTACCCAAGAATGTTGCTTACAACAATTAAGTTGTTCATGTTGAGTATTTTCTCAAGAAAATTGAGACAAATGTAGATACACACAAAATATCATATATTGTATAATATAGCTACTATAAATTTAAACTATTGGTATTGTGGTTATAATAGCATAATGTACCCATTACCCATAAAATAGTGGCTTATTGTTATATTAATGTTTCTGGCCAGCCTTTCCAGCCTAGCCTCAATGTTCACTCACAGCCTCACTGCCACTTGAACCCAAAGAAACACACAAAAGCTTATATTCATTTCATGCTGATTGGTCTAGGGCCCAGGCATATAACTTGCTAACTTCTTCATCTTAACTCAATCCATAATTCTTATCTTGTTTAGCCATACAGCTTAGTACCTTTTCTCAGCAGAATTTCAACTTCTTTTTTCTGTGACTCCTGGCATAGCTGCTCTGCAATGAGATGTTCCCAGAGATTTTTAGTGTGGCAGCCCCAACCACACTTCCTATCTGTCTCTGACCAATTACTTTTTTATTAAATCAGTAGGAGGGACAAATATATAAAACATACCACAATCCCACAACATATCTCCTTTTCTTCCTTTTAAAACAAGAAGAACATCAAATCTAATATCATTTAAAAAAAAATAACAACTTATAACCACCACTGTAATCAAAGACAAACATCCATAATCTATTTTTTGGGAATCTGGGCATAAGTCTCTAGGCTAGTTCCTGCTGAATGGAGGTGCTTGCAACCTCCAAAATTTAGAATATTGAACAAGTCTTTAGTGGAATAGTCTGCCTATCTCCTTGAAGTTGTTTTGGATGCAGATCTTAGAGGAAACTGCAATAGAAGTACTCTGAAATGCTGGACCTTCAATTTCGTTTTCAGGGGTCTTCCTCAATCAACCTTTATTTTTTTTAACTGGGCATAAATCTACAGTTTTTTATTTTCTGTAGAAGAAAAGAGAAAAACTTTTCTCTGTGGTAGCATATCTTTTGATTTCAATTTTAAAGTCAAATCATTTTCAAAATATATAGGTTAAATTAATCCAATAGCATTTATTATTAGTGTCTTTTAGCAGCTTTAACTACTTCATTTATAGTCAAAAACTTGAGGTCAAGACAATAACATACAGTATCCAGACCTTCTGTGTTTTCCATTTTTACGTGGCCTATTAATATTTCTTTTTGCTCTATTACTTTTATAAAAGACTTTCTCTAGCCTTTTTACTTTTTCTTTTCTTTCCCAAGCTTGTATATATTTTAAAATACATGCTTAATCATTTTTTTTGTTTAATCTGTCTTTACTAGATATCTCTTATTTCTTTTTTTTTTTTTTTTTTTTCTGTTTCTGACTGCAACTTTGCTTTGATAGAATGGATGACTCCACCATGCTCACTTTGTTTTTTTCAGTTTTGACCACACCTTAAATATGCCAAGGTGTGGCTAAGAATTAAAGCCTTGGCTACAAGACTGACTCCACCAAGCTCCCTTTATTTCTTTCTGATTTTGAATTTAATCTTCTAAGGTATGGCTAAGGATTAAAGGCTTTACTAGGGTTGCTGACTCCAACCAGCTCCTTTTATTCTTTATTTCCCTGATCATACCCTTAATATGCCAAGGGATGGCTAAGGATTAAAAGTTGAGCTAGAGAGGCAGGCTGGCTCCACCCAGCTCCCAGTCTAGCTTTATAGAGTTTAGGTATTCAGCTGAGGTATTGCTAGGACACAGAATTAACAGTCTGGGGATTTTTCACGTCCATATAATCACCTAGTAAATCATTACTGTCTGCTGTTCATGAACTCCATTTAAGTATTTGGCAGCAGGGTCTCTTAAAAGATTCACTAGTGGTTTGCTTCTAAGGCTGAATCAGAAAGTCTACTTATGAAGGCTGTGCCTCTACTTGCTTCCAGTAAACAGAGCTGATCTATAAATGAGGTTTATTTTGTGAGAATCACTTATAAAACAAAAAAATTTAAAAATAAAAAATAAAAAAATAAAGTTACAACACACCGGTGCATTTCTAACGAAAGCTCCTCACCCACACGGCACACCTCCGAACACCAGCACCACCAGCCCAAAACCGTGACCCATCCGGAAGCCACATCATCAGTCTAAAAACCGCACCACCAGTCCAGAACCCTCGAGAGAGGTCCCTGCCCTGTGCAAAAAAAAAAATGCTGGCTTTCTGTCCTGGTCCTCTCACTTGGCAGTCTACTTTTAAAGCTCTTTTCAGTTGACCATGCCCCGCTCAGCTCCAGCCCTCTGACACAATCCGTTCACATGTATAGTTTCTGATTTCCCACTACACTGATCCAAGAAAATGCTGCTACTACTAAGAATTAGTCTTTGACTCTGTTTCCTTTTTGTCCTGATAAACAGAAACCTTAAATCCACCATATACAGCTCCTTGCTTACATTGAGGCTCAGGAACTGGGCTTGTTTCTGTAGAGACTAAAGTCTACTTTGAGGCCTGAAGCTATTTTGAGGGTTGAGAAGTTTCTAAACACCCAGAGCTAAGCCCACAGGAGCTAGGAGCCCAAGTTCCTGAGACTCCAAGACTCCAAGGCCCAGCCAGGAGGCATTCACTCCCTACTCTAAAGCAATTAATCAGCCAGCAATGGCCAGCCAGCTGCCTGCCTAAAGAGGAGACTTTCCTTAACCTTTCACTCACAGCCTGATAACATTTCTACAACCTTTTTGATCCTGGTTGCATAAAGGGCTCTGAGGACCCCAGGCGAGCCCCTGGTCAGTTTTTATGACTGGGGCTCCAGCTGTACTAATGATCAATAAAACTCTTTCCTACATTTGTTCAGGTTTCAGTGTGGTTTTGGCAGACTTCTCTATGGTTCCCTCAAACTCTGGTGCAACTGTTAATGATTAAATTGCATATGGCAAATGTGACATTTTGTAATTTAATCCCATGCACCACACAGTTTCTTTACTATGGTCCACTGGAGAGACATAACTTGAAAACTGGTTTTGGCTGCTTTTCTGTGCTTTATGTGGATGTATTTTACCCACGTTGGTGACCCATTTGTTGTATAAGATTTCTGGTCCAGACATTTGGGCCTAGCCTCGAAGTTCAGACTCACATGTAGGCTTTACCCCAAAGAAACACACAAAAGCTTATATTTATTTTATGCTGATTGACCTTTATATGCTCAGCCATATAAATTGTTAATTCCTTCATCTTAACTCAACCCATGATTTATATCTTGTTCAGCCACGTAGTTCATTTTTCTCAGCAGCATTTCAGCTTCTTTTCTCTCTGTCTCTTGGCATCTCTGTGGAATCTTTGCACTGCCCTGAGAAGTTCCTAGAGTTTTCTTAGTCTGATAGTCCTGCCCACATTTTCTCTCTGCCTCTGGCCAATCAAATTTTTATTATAATAGTAGGAGGAACAAATATTTACAACATACCATAATCCAACTAAAGTTTATCACATAGATATATATTTAAAAGTTCAAATTGTATAATGTAATCTATAAACATTAAGTGGCCATATGAACCACAGTCAACAGAATACTAATAACTAAACTGAAATGATCCCTATCAGATTGTGACAATCATACTTATTAAAATGTTTAAAAATTATAAGTCCTTCATTAATGCCAGACCAAGAAAATCTGGTGCTTATAAAAATTCTTTCAGTGACTACATGCAGATGTACAGCATTATTAAATAGAAGACCAACATTTTATCAGTTCTTGAAGGTATTTACTTTAGTGAGAAATTTAGGGCATCCTGTTGTAGGAAATTTTTCCAGGCCCCTTTTGGGTCCAGAGGTTTTGTATCTGGCCCATGGTGGAGATTTGGAACCTGGTTTGTGTGGCGGCTTTGTCCCCCAAAGAAATGAATCAGATGCTTATATTATTTCATACTGTTTGGCCCATGTCTCAAGCACATAATTAGGAGCTCTTTTATCTTAAATTAACTCATTTTTATTAATCTTCCCACCACATGGCCCACAGCCCGTGGCTCACCTGTACCTCTTACATGTTTTTTTTTTTTTTTTTTTTGGAGTTTGGATGGCAACTGACCAACTCTACCCTTTCTTACCTGCCTGTCCTCTGATTTTCCACCCACTTCTATGGTGCTTGGATAGGCCAAAACAGTTACTTTATTTACATCATATAGAGAACATTCCACCACAGTATCCTAGTAACTCTTTCTTTGCAAAGCATAGTGATATCTTCTTGATAATATTTAATATATCTAGATTGTGGTCAAGGTATGGAGAAACCAAAAGCTATGACAGTTGGTGATGTAGAGGCATGAGATGTGTCTAGGAATACATAAAATAAATTTGGAACAAGATAGTGTTATCTTAGTCTTTTCAAAATAACATTCCAAAGAAAATGTGAGCAAGCATTCTAATACATTAATGTAACAGATTAAAAAGTAAAATTTGTCAAATAAGAAAAAAGCAACAAACACAACTTTTTATGTTTTTAAGTTTTTCTGAATATAAATAAGCTTTATATTCCATGTCTGTTCCAATGACACATGTCTGAATTATACCCATTGGGATGAGGACACCAAATGGTCAGAAGAACTTCAACACTATTATTGGTTATATATATATATATATATATATATATATATATATATATATATATATATATATACAATGAGTTCAAGACCACCTTGGCCTTAAGAAGATCCTGTTACTAAAATAAAATAAATTAAATTAACTTTATAAAGGGTAAAATGATAGAGGAGAATATAGTCTATGGACATTAATAAAGTAAGAAAAAAGTCTATGTAGCTAAGCAAGGGGCATTTGAACAGAGAATATTACATTTCTAATAGATTAGTAGAGTAATTAAATAATCAAGAAAGGTACACCTAAATATTTATGTCACTCAGGATGATATCTTCTAGTTAAATTCATTTTCCTGCAAATTTATAATGCATTTTGTTATTGTTGTTGTGTTTATTGTTTGTTTTGTTTTTAACAGTTGAGTAATATTTCTTGTTTTAATATACAATATTTATCTATCTTCTCTTGTAGGACATCTAGGTTGTTCACAATTTCTGGCTAATATGAGTAGAGCAGCAATGAACATGGTTGAGAAAGTATCCTTGTGGTAGGATGGAGCTTCCTTTGGTCATATTACTGTGAAAACTAATGTCTTTCTCTAACTTGAGGCCTGCAGCTACTTTGGGAGCTGAGAAGTTTCTGGTCCCATATTCAAAGTACTTTCTAAAACCCTAAGACCAAGGGCCCATTGTCCTGGGTAATCAAAGGACATTCCAGCACACCCTCCCCTCTGCAAATTATCTTTTAACCATTCTAATACAACTAATCAACCTAAAGCCCCACACTTCCCCAACAGACACCAACTAGACAGATGAGATAGCAGCAATAGCAGGATCCCATCAGTCCCCAATTTTTCCAGCAGCTTCCCTAAAGGCAGATGAAATAGCACTTGTACAGAAACATTCTCTAGTTATTCATAATGGCTTTTCTGTGGTCTTTGTATGCTCTTTGTTTTAAAAAGCCCTACTTTGAGTAGAGAGGAAGCTCATCTCCACTTGCACTGCTGTGTTTTTGTCAGGATCAGAACTCAGATGTGCAGCTTTAATAAAACCTTGCTTTGTGTTTGCTTTTGGAGAGTTGGTTTGATTCTAGTATCTTTCTGGTGGTTGCTGAGACTGGGCAGAATATTACCAAGTGTGGTGTAAGGTGATCATGTAAATTTCCAACATTCTGATTTCCCTAATCACTGTAGAAGTTTGCACCCATACCAGAAATGCTCATACTTGCTTCATATTGTCACCACAATAAACTGTCTTTCCTGTTATTGTTCTGGGGCATTCCAGTAGATATATGATGGAATCTAAAAGTAGTTTTGATTTACATTTCACTGATTGTTAAGGATGTTGAACATTTCTTTAAGGCTTTCTCAACCACTTTGAGTTTCCTTTACAGAGAATTCTCTATTTAATCTGTAGTCCACTTTTAATTGATTTATTTTGGTTTTTATATACCTAGTTTCCTGAGTTCTTTATATATTTTAAATATTAGTTCTCTATTAGATGTGGAGTTGGTAATTTATTTTCATATTCTGTAGGCTTCCACCTTTTGCAATAATGGTACTTTTTAGATTATAGAAAATTATCATTTTATGGATTGTATATTTTTTCTTACTCATTATTTGCAGATATCATTAAGATCACTTTCATAATGGACTAACAAACTATGTTACTTCTACATAAAGGAGTACTACTCAGCAGTAAGAAAAAAATGATATCCTCCTTATTTCACAAACCAAGAAAGATAAAAAGGGGATATACTCACACATTTGTAGACTATATACAAAAAGCAAAGCTTTCCCAAGATTCAAACCACATCCACTGAAAGCATGAGATGTGAAACACTTTGAACTGTCACCATGGAGCCCCTTCCCTCCACAGCAATATCTGACCCAGTCTTGATATTAGGATGAGGAAATCAGACTTACCTAGTGTGGATGCTGAACTAAGCTACCTTGATACCTTGGGACCTCCTGCCCTTGCTGGGGAGGAGATAAGGAGATGGGGAGAAGAGAGGATGACTGGGAGGTGCAAGAGGGAGATGGGAACAAGGAGACACATGGATAATAAATGAGACTTTATTTGTAAGGAAAAAATATAAAAAATATTTCAATTAAGCTGGTCCCACACTTTTAACACTGAGCCAGTACAGAACACTTAATATCATAACTGTAACAACCATACACACAAACATTGATAAGCACACACACAAACACACACACACACACACACACACACACACACAAGTTTTTTACTCTTTTTAACATTTGCTCAATTTCAAAGATAAATTTGTATAGTTTTAATTATCAGTGTGAGTATATATTAATTTTAACCTGCATTACTTTTTTTCTTTTAACACACACACACACACAATCAGTAAATGAAGAGTGAATAGTCCATGACTACTCTGTGAAAACTGTTAAAAATTTTTCAGATCCCAATTACAGGCCTCAAAGCAGACTGACTTGTGTCTGTATATCTATATTTTCTTCCTGATATTTTATGATACCTTTCTGAAGTATTTGTCTGTCTTTCTGCCTGCCTGTCTGTCTGTCTGAATGACTCTTCTCCCTCTCTGTCTCTCCATTTCTGTCTGCCTTTCCTACATACACAAATAGAGAGACAGAAAAAGAGAGACAGACAGGCACACACACACACACACACACACACACACACACACACACACACAAACACACACACTTCTCTTCACCTCTCTTCTCCAGAATCACAAATCCCTCTAAGAGAAACTCAATGTTTCTTCAGTGCTTCTCAAATGAACTTCAGAGAATAAAATTGGTCAGATATGTGAAAGGTCCTTGGGGCTTTGTGAATCACAACAATAATACTGGCCTCTAGAGTTAAGGGATCAGAGAGTTGTTACTACAAGAAAGGAAAATGAATTGATGTCTCAAACTTCACAAGAGACCTGAACCTCAGGAGTACAAAGGTAGACAACTGACTAATGCTGTGCTATAAATATCATTTAAGAAAAGGGCCTGAGGAAACAGGTAGCCCTGCTTTCAAATTTAAAGATGTTATAATTTAGTGTTTGTAATTGGCTCTTGTATGTTTACAGAGCTAGCTGAATATCTGTGAATATATAGCTTCATATATATCTCTGAATGGCATTTTCAAAATGTTCTCATTGATCTTCAATAAGAATGAGTATAAAGCATTTTCAGATTTTAAATGTAGGATTATTTTCTTATAAACTGAAGAAAGATAAAAATGGAAAATTACAGCTATTTAAATCTAACTCTGCTTATATAGCAGGGAAAATTTCCATGTGTCAAAAATAGATTCAAATGGATATTTTTTGAGAATTTAAATCTGTCTGCTTTACTGTCTCCCTTTCTTTCTCAGGTGTTTATGGCAAGCAAGGTCAGAAATATGGGATACTGAGAAGGGGGAGACTTGTGATAAGGAGTGATAGAAAACTAACCTGAAAATCATCTTTAAAGGGTAATTTTCATATTGCTGCCATTACAGATACTCAAGATTTATTTGATACTTTTAAGTTATTAATTCAGATGTTATCATCAAGACTTGAATCAATGACATTGGAACCTTTTTATTTGTCAGTTTTTCTAGTTGCTAGACGTATTTTTACTTGAAAACATTATCTACACAAGTGGAGCATGAATTTCAGCTACAAATTTGATCAAATATATTTATAGATATAAAGCATTGATATGTTTTATGAAGGTGATATTGCTTGTAACACTTTTTTTAGTTAATGCTGTGATTAAATGAAAGTTGACAATTTATTAGGGAGATATATTCAAAACATGACAAATTTCAGAGCCTTCATTGTTAATATAAATAAAAAGATCAAAATTAAATTTCTAGCTCAAGTACTACATAATAATTTTAAAGCTTTCTATTTTAGACCTGAAGTATTTACAAATGTCATTATTAGTAAAGTTATAAAATATGGAATCTATGAACCAATACTCTCTACATGATTTGTAATAAGGGTCCAGCATGACAGCTAAATTAGCAATATATGTTTCACATATAAATTCCTTCTGGATGCTATTTTACTTTTTCCAGCAGAGCCAAACAGATAAGTATGTGATTTCTACTCTCCTAATACTTTAATATGAACAGTAACTGGATAATAGAGAAAATAAATGTAATATACAAATAAGTTGTGAAAGAGATACAAGCTAAGATAGTTTTTAACCACACAAATTTTACTTAGATTATATACTATCTTCTCCTCAATTTGTTTTTATGCATGTATTCTATAGATTTCAAGTTATCTGTGAGTTTCATTCATTGTCACTAATGTGTTTGGATCCTCCTCACTGTTGATGACTCTAGAATTTACCAAAACAGAATATACCACTCTGAAGTTTATATAAGAAAAGCAAGTAGATTTTCTTTCTTTTCAAAATATCAGTTATGAATATTTAACTATATTTTAATTTCTCCTTTATCTTTAGAGCATACCCCATATAGTACATTTTACAAACATCAATAGACTTAAACTCTCTACCTACCTGCCACAATATTTCATGACATTTTCCATCAGTAGTATAATTTACATTTTTTAAATATACGAATACACATATTTTTCTACAGCAGAAAAAATTCCAGTAGCTATTCAATTTTATATTGGAGAAGATAATCATAGCATTAATCACTTTTTCAAATTAAATATGCAAATAAACCAAACATAAGATGCATTCCCTACATTACATTAAATTAATTTCTTGTCTCAAATTTTTTTGCAATAATAGAGTATTTTATTTTTAAAAGAAAAATAATAACTGTAATATATTTTCTAACAAATGAAAGCTTTTTGATATTACTAATATGACACATAATTATGGAAATTCATAAAGAACAGTTTGAAAAATCAAGTTTAATTCCCAAATACTAAGGAAATAGTATTAAGTTTCAATTGACTTATAGATTTTCATTTATGTTTTATTATAATAGTATATAATACTTGTTTATAATTCTGACATAGTTGTGATTTTACATTAGAATGTTTTACCTGGATCCTTTTCCCTTAGATACTCAATTATTCTGATAATGACTGTAATAAATGGAATGCCAGAGGAACATATCAGAATTCATTCTCATGGGTCTGTCTTCTAAGCAGAACATAGAACTGTTTTGCTTCATGTTCTTTTCCTTCTGTTACCTTGCCATCTTTTGTGGGAATCTGCTGATCCTCATCTCAATTAGATGCAGTTCTCTGTTCAACCAACCAATGTACTATTTCCTCAGTCATCTATCTTCCATGGACATCTGCTATACCTCTTGTGTGACACCCAAACTGATTGGGGATCTGCTAGTGAGGAGAAAAACCATCTCCTATGTGAACTGCATGCTGCAGGTCTTTGCTATGCACTTCTTTGGAATAATTGAAGTCTTAATCCTGACAGTCATGGCCTTTGACCGTTGTGTGGCCATCTGCAGGCCTCTCCACTACATGGTCATCATGAACAGAACCAGGTGCCATGTCCTCATTTGGGCTTCCTGGGCTGGTGGGGCAGCCCACTCATTTTCCCAGTTTGTTTTACTAATCTGCTTACCATTCTGTGGCCCCAATGAAATTAACCACTACTACTGTGACATTTTTCCTTTGTTAAAACTTGCCTGTACTGATACTTATATCACTGGTGTGCTAATGGTTGTCAATTCAGGACTTATTGCTTTGGTAACATTTGTTCTCCTGTTTGGTTCATATGTGGTTATACTGTTTACTTTAAGGAATCACTCAGCAGAAGGAAGACACAAAGCACTTTCTACCTGTGGTTCCCACATCACTGTGGTTATTTTATTCTTTGGACCTTCCATCTTTGCCTACCTTAGACCTCCTACCACTTTCCCTGAGGACAAAATCTTTGCCCTCTTTTACACCATCATTGCTCCGATGTTCAATCCTCTTATATATACACTAAGAAATATGGAGATGAAGAATGCCATGAAGAAGGTTTGGTGTCAAAAGACATTCTAGGCAGACTAACACAATTAATTTGTATCATTTATAAAATATTAAAAACAAGAACTGCACAATTAGTAAAGCAGTCTTATAATTAAGGAGAGCAATTAGTGTTTGAAGTGTTCACAGTTTTGCTTATTCGTAAATAGCAAAGATGAGAATATAAATATTTAATATCAAAATTATTCAGTGTGCAACCTAGTTAAAAGTGTACACTGAAATTATTCTAGTTTAAAGAATAATTGTTGATTACTATAATCAACTCCCATGCTTACTTAAAATGTTATTTTATTTGATTTATTATACAATAAACATTTTAGTACAATTTAGAAATAGTTTGTAATTGATTTCAAAGAGAATGGTTTTGAAATTTATGTTCACACAACATTTGTTAATAAGTCCTCTATGGTGACCCCCTGAAACAAATCATTCTATTGTGTGAAAAAGTTCAAAAAAGAGAATTTGAGTGATTATGACACAATAGGTTCATCCTGAAT
The DNA here is from genome assembly GCA_004025045.1 of Sigmodon hispidus. NCBI lineage: Eukaryota > Metazoa > Chordata > Mammalia > Rodentia > Cricetidae > Sigmodon > Sigmodon hispidus. Next base: position 137,951 of record PVIH01004320.1, read on the forward strand.
CATCTGACAGTTGCTACATTGTCTACCTCTTTATACATGTCATAGCCATTTGAAACAAACAGCTTTATGTATTAAATAGTAACTATCATAGGCACATACAGTGGTTTCATAGATGCTATCAGGTTTCAGGTGATCTTATGAGTTTTTTTATTTACCTATTCTCAGCTGGTGGAAATACTGAATGAAGAAATATATATATATATATGTATATATGTATATATGTATATATTCTTCCCCTCAATAAAATTAGTTTGCTGCTCTATGATTACACATTTGGGAAGAATAGCACATATCAGATTATGTTGATACCCTTACATAAGAAAGAAATGATTCTGATTCTTGATCAGATATACCAAGGCATTCTTTTTCTCTGATTTTAGAATGTCCTATCTACATGGTAAGAAATGAAGTTTAAGTTTGCCTTGTTATCCTTTGCTTTCTTTCCTCTTTCTCAGCGTCTTTTCTGGCCTCCTAACATTTTCCTGTTTTGCTTTTTTCATAAAATGTATTTTGATTATATTTTTTCTCCAACTCCTCCCCTAAATTTCAGCCTCTCTACCCATCTTGCCCCCTGTCTTCCTGAAATTTCAAGTGAAGACAAACAAGACAAAAATTTCATACAGATGCAAAACACAAAGCTAACAAAGAAATATGAGGCCTATTTTTAATTGACCAACTACTCCTGAAAAAAGGGCCTACCCTGCAGTATGACTGATATACTCAGTGATATATTTTATTTAAAAACAAATAAAACAAAACAAAACTGGCTTACTTTTCACAGCACATATCAATTGGTAATACCTTAGTACTTAGGAGAGATTTTGTGTCTGTTTCTCCTTTGCCATTATGGATTTTTCTGTACATGATTGGATTGCTGTCAGTCTTTGTGAGTTATGTAGCAGTACTGTTGTATGTGAATGATGCTCTTTCATCTAGTATCATTTACCACATTTGGATCTTACAAACTTTCTGTCTCTTCTTCATTACAGATCTTGGACTTTGAGGCGAAGGGTTAGATGAAACATGTCATTTAAGTCTTACTGTTAAATTATCAGTTCACTAACCAGTTATTAATCTCTGAATTACCATCTAGTATAAAAGGAGGCATCTTTGATGATACCCTGGTTGGATGAGGCATTGATTTATTGATATAGTATTTTGGCACTGGAAAAATTTTAATGTTATATTATCTTAGCAAAATAATAATGGTAACTAATTCTTGTCTTTTAAAATGTCTGTCTATTTTACTGTCCTCATTTATTCCAAATTTTTACTTCCATTATAGCTTATTTTTCCCTACAAATTTGTATTTTAACATGTCTATATTTATATTCTTTCCTTGACTCACTCTTTCTCCTTATCCCTAAAATCTGTTTAGCTCAGTCTTAGTGGAAATTACTTACTTGCCTGATAACATGAAGCAACACAGAAATTTCATGGTGGCTAATATTTTTTTTCATTTGTGGAATATTCCAAAATTGCTATTCTTAGGATCCATTTGAGCACAGTCCATCACAGGCAGATTCTATTAGTTATAATTAGTTTATATTAGTGAACCTAAAACAAGGATGTAATAAAGTTTCTTGATAGAAACTCTTAAATTTACCAATATTGCCATCCTCGAAGATCAGCTCTCACCAGCCTATATATATATATATTGATTCATTGTCATTTTAATTTATTTTCTGACAAAGATAGCAGCTTCTCACGTTGACATTTCTCGTGAAGAAGTCCATGGACTATTTAACTCAATGGTCAGGTTCTTGAACATGTTGGAGATGTACCTCTTGTTGCTCAGAATTATCTCCTAAAATAAAATGTGTGGACACTGGATCATAGGGAAGTAACATTGGGAACATTCTTTCCCTATATCTCAGTATCTCCCTCATCCATCCTTTCCTTCCATTTGTTTTAGCAACATGTATAATGCAGATTTTGGTATGGAAGATAGATTATATATACCATTTGAGCTTTTATGTATATGTAACAATGAAAACTAAAACAGGAATTAAGACTGTGGTTGTCATTACTGTAAGTACAATTATATTTTATGTCCTAAATTATAGGTACATTTATATATCAGCAAGTTCATCTACTTACCTATTTTAAATAAATTTGTTTCCTACAAATTAAAATCATAGACATAAGCTCATTTTCTCCTCAGTCTCAATCTATTATTATTCTTATACATATTTGGGATTGTAAAAATTATTTATTTAATTACTGTAAAATATTCTTAAATAATGTATGAATATATGTGGAAACTCTGCTTTTGTTAAACATACAACATATCACCAGAAAGACATGTCTTTCTTTCTGGTTTAATAAAGAGGCTGACTGGACATTAGCGGAACATAATAAGTATGGACAGCAGAGTTAAACTGAGAATTCTGGGAAGAAGAAGTGCAAAGTTAGGAATTATGACTAACAGAAGCTTTCACAAGAAATTATTTATTAATTCTTTTTTATTTATTTCTACCTTTTATTAAAAATAGGTTCATTTATCATGATTAATAATTGAGTAACTATAATATTCATTTTTTTCTCTCTATAGAAAGATGCACAGGATGCCTCTCCTTACCGTAGTATAAAAATGTTCTCTCAGGATTTTAGAATGTCTATCATATTTCAGCATTATTCTGCTGATGTATCAGAATCTTCCAATTACTGAATATGAAGCTGAAAGGAATAAATTGACAATAGTCTTTCCTATCCTGTGTCTCCCCTGGAGAGTAATTGGATCTTTTTGTGTCTTCAAAATTCATTTCATAGTAAGAAATAAACAAAGCCATGGTGAATTCCAGGTGAGTGAGAATTTTAGCTTTTGAAAATGATTTTAAAATTTTATCTTTGTTTCTGTGTATTGATTTCTGTTTTCATAAATATCATGGATTTACCTGACAACGTTATAAACTCAGCAGACAAATTTCCTGTGGAGCCACCTTATAAGAAAAGTGAAACTAGCACTAGATGTGGGTTATAAATAGTCATCTAGTAGTATAAAGGTTTTACTGTTTGTGTCTTGTGCCTTTAATAAATATTAATGGATTTAGTGTGTCTAAAAGGATTTAGAGGCCTTCATTTGATCACTTTCACTTTTTTCTCATTTTAATCCCTTCCCTGAACCATTGTCAGTGTGTATTTGTGGGAGCAGTATGCTTGACATGCCAATAACTGTAAATGGCAATAATGCAATTTATCATTCTCCTACTTTAATGTTTCTTTTTCACTCTGTTTTGAAAGAGGTACCTGTAGCTAGGTTAGGCTTGAAATCACAACTCTTCCGTGCAACATATGTGTTTCACCATGATAGAGTATATTGGTATTCTTATATAATTTACACTATCCCGATTTTAGCCTAAATCATAAGTGTAAATACAATATAGTAAGTGTGATTTTGGAAAAAGAAAAATAAACTAAGTATGTGCATATACACATGTGGAAATAAGTGCAACAATGATAAATAAAAAGGTGGGTATCACCTTGAGAATGAAGGCAACAAGGATTAGTGTGATGGAGGCTATCTAGGAGTAGCTGAAGAAAGAAAAGGATCGCTAGAAAGCAATACAACTCCATTTCAATTAAAAATTTATTATTAAAAATATAATGCATGAACTGTACTTTTTAGTGATAAATGAGAAATGCATAAAACAATGATATATAAGACTTATGAAAAATAAAAAGAGTTATTTTTTTTAATTTGGCATTATCTAGAAACCACTAAAAATAATAATTTCACACACTAGATATTTTTCTTTTGGAATTCTATTATCAGGAAAGAAAATAATCTTACTGACATAGAAGTAAAAGGTGTTTATTTCTTTTAGAAAACTGTAGAGATTATGGAGTTGATTTGTACTTCAAAAACCCAAATTTTATTATTTTTCACCACAACCTGCATAAAGTTGGAATAGTGTTGTAGTAGGTTTTTTTTTGGTTTGTTTTGGGTTTAGGAGGTTTGTGACTTGGTGTGTGTGTGGTGTTGGTGGTTTAAAATTTGGTTTGTGTGTTTGTGGCTTTTGTTTTTTAAAAGAAATGAAATTATATGTTTACGTATTTTAATATTGTTTGGTTTATGTTTTAAATATATTATTAGTTAGTTTTTTATTTTAAATTAATTTATTTTTATGAATTTATTTATCACGTGGCTTGTAGCCCGTGGCTTATTTGAATTTTTATATGTTTTTTTTTGGGGGGACGGATGGCGACTGGCAAACTTTATTTTTTTTTTATTTGTTTGTGTTTTGATTTTTTATTTATTTTTATGGTGTTTTATATAGGCTAAAATAGTTTTTTATTTATAGTATATAGAGAACATTTTTATTATATTTTTTTGTTTAATTAAAAAGGAAGGTTTTAATTTTTATATAGTAAAATTATAAATAACAGAATAGTTTTTAAGTAAAAATTATAGTTATAATATTTAGTTTATTTGTATTTATAAAATTAAAGAGAATATTTTACTATTTATTTTATTATTGTGAGTTTAAAGTTTTATATTTAATATATCTTTTAAATTATAAAGAACTATATTTATAATTATTAAATTTTTAACTATATTAAAGACTATAGAAGGATATAATATTATGTAAATAAACAAGAAGTGTAAGCAAATTTTAGAGTTTAGAAATGACTTTTATAATGACTTTATAAATGACTTTAAATAACTGTCCAGACAAACAAAAGTCATCATGACAGAGATGACTTTTGTTTGTCTGGACAGTTATTTAAAGC